>CM077260.1:13671164-13883664 GCA_039654775.1 Spinibarbus caldwelli
ATAAGACTTCTGCTAAACATTCAGTAACCAAACTTTGCACATAGTTTCTCTCACCTGATTTATTTACACAACCATCTACATAAAAAAAACATTCCCTATGTTTGGATGCCCCCTACAGATGACATATAGAAATGGCTTTTTCTTGTTAAAAAAAAAAAAAAAAAAAAATCATAATAATTTAAATCTGAATTAAGGTTTTTTGTTTCTGAACTGTAGGTGGAGCTCCAGACATGAAAGCATTGACCGGTGGGAAGTACTCATCAGGTATCACAGGCTGTGTGAAGAATCTCTCTCTGATGAACGCTCGACCGGGAGAACAGCCAGCGCGACCTATCGACCTGCAGGTCCACGCAGAGGAGGGCATCAACGTGGAGCGCTGCTTAACATAGACGCAGTACTAAAACACTAGCAGAGACTACAGAAAAAGACCCCTCATCCACATTCACACTGAGAAACCTGCATTTCTCAGACGCTTACAGGACAAACTACAGTCACACTTTAAGAGACACACGCTGATACGTGTTTCTTGGTGCTTCACCGCAACCGAAAAAACACACAAGAAAAGATTCTTTGCTCTGTGCTGCGTTAAACCAAAAAAACAAGAAAGAAAAATGTATGATATTAACAAGTCTTCAATTTTTCAGTGTTTTATGCTCAATGAAGGACTTATTAACACAGAAACTCAGTTTACATACTCCGAACTGTAGCTTTTTAGCCATGACAAAAAGATGACAAAAAAGGTTTAAAAATAAACATGATGAGCCTTCTACGGTGGGTCAGATCCTATGGAATCGGAGAAGTTTTTACAGCACTGAATTTTTATTTATAAGCATATTAATCTATATATATTATATTTGTTGGGGGAAATGCAAGCTAACAAATAACCTGCTCATTTGTTTTCCTAGCAGTGATTCTAGGCTCTAATAATGCGTGTCTGAGGTTTAGTGCCCGAGCTGTGTTAATACTTGAAGACTCCGCTGCCGCCTTTTACTCTGTTTGAGGGCCGGTGGGGGCGAGCATGCTTAGATACCATAAGGAACGGGTCTCTTTTGGGTCACAGCACAGAACACATCAAGACGCATCTCAGGTGAAGATTGTTGCTAAAACACACAAATTGGGAGATCATATATATGGTGTCAACTGCATATATTTGAAATGACATGCCTTCCATGCTTGGAAACATTGTTATGTCTGGTAAATGTGTCTGGTAGTATAAAAAAAACAAAAAAACATGGTGCTAAATTCAGACATGACAAAGGCAACAAAACAAGCACATAATCATAGTTTCAGTTTCTTGTCATTTTTGCTTCTCTGAATGGGTTGTAAGAAATAAAAGCTGCAGCTTTACAATAAAATAAAACACTGTTTACTGATTACAATCCCTCAAGCCAAAGTATTCAGACTGAAGTTTATTTTAGATTAAAAGAGGATGTGTTATCTCTAAATAGTGAAATATTTTGACATTATATTGTGTTTTTGTTTAATAATAGAATTAAAATGAAAATTCTCATAGTGGATGACAAATGTTACATAAAATCACACTGCATCAGTTTTAAATGTTTAGAAAGTTTTTTTTATTTTTACAGTCTTATCTATTTCTCACAGTTTTGCTTTTAACAACCACACTAACATATTATTTTGCATGATTGATTTGTATTGAGGTGTCTTTTTCCATTACATTCATATTCTATAGGAGTCTTACAGTGTACATTGAACAAAAGAGGAAATGTGTGTCATTTTCAAGGTCCTCCAGAGGGTTAATGGAGAACTGACTCATCTACAGCAAACCATTTAGGTTTATTATCTCAATCAGAATGTACAAGAAGTGATTCTTTCTGGTTGTTCTCATTGCATAGAGAAATGAATGTGAGAACAGACAGAATACAAGGTTTACAGTGAATATACTGCTTGGTGAAACCCCTCTTTTGTTAGTGCTGTGACTTGGAGCTCTGATGAACATGCTCGCCCACATGGGCCAGACAGGGGTCAAAGGTCACTTTGGCCCCCTTGTGTCTTTTTCACCGTTTTATATGACTGAGGCTTGTCTGTTAATTTTCTTTTAAAAAAGGAGCATTACTGCTTAATTAAAGTTGCTTTACTTTTATTATTATTATTTGATTCTGTCTTTTGTCATCACTGATTTCCAAGCCTGAAATGGCTTTAAAGCATGATCACACAAGCTGGTGGTTTTTCTTTTGCTAATTTGTAACGTGTTGTACACCAACTGCACCACTTGATCTGTGCTTTTGTGTTTGAATTTTGATATTGAGATCAAACATTGCAGAGGAATCCAGTTTTGTCTCAATAGTGTACAATAATCTCCCACAATGACGTGTGAGTTCAGTGTTTGGCAGGCTGGAGCCAAAACCCTCCATTTCAAAGGTCATTTCAACCCTGATGGCTGTAGGAGTGTTTTTTTCTTTTGTTTGTTTTATTTGTTTTTGTTTTTTGAAAGATGAGTAAAAAGATTCTAATGTAAACAACTCTCTGAGATTATTTATTGAGGTTCATTGTTCTTGCTGTTCTTACTGATGTTGTAATTAGGGATGCAAAGGGGTGGAAAATTTCTGGTAAATTCCTGGAAAGTTGCTAAAATTTCTGGAATGTTTCTGAAATTTACTGGAAATTTTCCATCTTTTTACAACCCTAGTTGTAATCCATTAAATGAAACACACCACACAAATCCTTCTGACTCATCTATAAACTTTAAATATTATGCTGAAGCATCAAGTTAGTGTTCCGGTGTTATGCTGAATTCTGTTTTGATAAAGAAACAAACTCATGTAAAATGTAATTTATGTTTGTTTTATTTACAAGTTTTAAATATCAGGCTTGGCTGTTTAGACTTCCAGATGGTTCAGAGTCTGCTAAAAGCTCCTCATGCTTTGGCTCTGTTATGAGTGCTAATGATGCTACCAAGATACATGAAACCATTCACATCCTCGAATGATCCTCCCTCAATGGTAACTAGGTCAGAGACAGGAGCATTGATACACCTGACCCGGTCTTCTGCTTGTTTGTGTAAGCCAGTCTATTTAGCATATCTGCTCAGTCTGTTTTTTTCCCCCCCCTGAAGGTGGCTTCCTGATTGTAGCGGTTGATGGCCTTTATGAGTGAGTCGTTGAACGTTCACTCTAATCAAAGAGTTCAAGCACATTCAGGAACGAAATGAGTAACTGTTTATGAGTGATTTATCAAGTCATTCACTCCAGATGATTCGTTCATTCAGGAAAAGAAAATTGTGTTATCACTATCACTTGCAGTCGTGCTGTTGGACTGAATATCAACAAACCTGCTGCTTAGGCTTTTCCATAAAATAATGCTGATGGTGAAATTAAATGTCAAGTTTGAAAAAAGAACAAAAATCATGATAAAACTGGTAGGCTACAACTGGCAAAGCAGTTTTCCATGATTTAACCAGACTTATTCTGTTTTAGTATGACGGCAGAATGCTGCACTTTCAAAAAGCGTAATTGCTAACAATGTAATATTGATAACATTACATTGTGTTATTAAAAGAGTGCATAATCTGCATATTCATGTTCATCTGTTTATGAGCTGTACGAAGTGGAATTACACAGCACTTAATATGCTTTTTAAAACAAAGAAAACTATAAATTGATTGAACCTGAATTAATATGCTTTTTGAAACAAACAAACAAAAAAGTAAATTGATTGAACCTGATGAAAAGCTATATGTGCTGTTTCAGTACTGTGTTTTGAGAAACCTTTAAGATTGTGAGGAATCGTAAAGACGCACTGCAGTGCGAAAGAGGTAAGACATACTGTATCAACTCTGCTATTTTTCATTTTTGACATTCTAGAGGAGATTTTAAAAATGACAATAGATTTTTGAAATACACAAAATATTGAACAAAGAATTTGAACCAATGATTAACCAGACAGGCACGTAATTTGAAAGTATACTGTTATCTATATAAAATGGGACAATTTAATAAATTTGTTCTGTAATTTAACCATGTAACATATACTGCAATGAATTCTAAACTGTAGCAAGCTGTCATTAAAAATATAAAAGAAAACACTGTGTAATGCTACCTGTTGTTGCTGGTGTTTTGGAAGAATGTGTTGATTTAAAGCATATATGGAGTGTTTTAGTAATTTTGAATATGAAATTAACTGCTATGAGAAATGTAGTGAGAACCTAGCGGTTGTATGAAATGAAAAGCTTGATGCCTTTTCTCGTGACCTGGTTTATTGCATAAAGTGGACTGCAGGATAAAAATCACTGTTTTCTCTAATTTATATAACATGATCAAATGTCACATTTAACAATATCACCTTCCCTGTTTCTTTATCAGGAAGTACTTTGAGAAGCAAAATATAAAATCTTAGACAAGACAACAACAACAAAAAAAATCTATTTACTAGACAGTTCTTGTATGTGGACAACAGTTTCCCATGTGAGACGGGAGGCAAAGATGGGTCGAGTGCTGGAGGTGAATGAAGAGAACTTAGATCAAAAATGATAACATGCTGCAGACAGTCTGGGAGGAGCCGTCTGCTTAAAAAGAGAAAGGAGAACACCGATGATGTTGTGTATTTAGCGGTTTATTGCAATATATACTCTCACTATAGCACAATCATCAAGACTGAATGAGTTTATAGAATTTTTTTTCTATTTATTACTTTAAGCTTTCAACAGCTTTTAGGGTTGTATTTAATTGTTTTTTTTTTCTTCATGATTTTTACATTTCCAGACACTACAATGATATCTGTCTGTCTGTCTGTCTGTCTGTCTAGAGTCTAGACACTCTATTGAAAAGCCAGAAGAATGAGCAGCAAGGTATGACACTATTCCATCCATATTATATTATATTATATTATATTATATTATATTATATTATATTATATTATATTATTATTTTACTATTCATTCCAAGGAGGGGGAGGGCAAAAACATCTTCAAATTATGTTTATTTTGTTTACATTTATTATTGCCGCGTCCATAGACACTGGTGGTTAATTGTGTGTGTTTGCTAGTAGCCTATAATGTAAACATCAAATAAACAGTATTTTATATATAAAATTTGCTATACCAACTTTTTAACGTATTGATATCCTGAAAGACTCTCATCTGGTCTCTCTTTATTCTGGTCTCTCTTTATTCATATATATATATATATATATATATATATATATATATATATATATACACTTTTTTTTTTTTAAATATAAAAAATGTCTTCTATTTGTATTTAGTAGGATGCATAACCAAGTGGTTTGAGTGTGATGACTCAAATGGAAATGGAAAGTACGAGCTGTTGGCTGACCTTCTCAGTGCATACCCTGGAGAAATCTGTCCAAATCCAATCGCAATAGAGGCTCAGACCATCTCTGGCCAATCAGCATCTCAAACAGGAAACATCTTTCAAGTGTGAGGTTTTTTTTTACAGGACATGTGCTTCTGGTAATATTTTGATCCAAGAAACAGAATCCTAAAGTCTTACAGTTTATGTAAAGGTGATTTTGTGTGTTTTTCTGAAGATATAATCCAACTGCTGGATTTGCTTGTGTAAACGCAAACCAAGTAAGAAGGATATGTGTTGATTATAAGGTGCGCTTCACCTGCCCAGAGGAATGGTGTTCAAGTGAGTGACATTTACAAACAAAAACTGCAGCTGATTATGAAAATCAGACTGAAATATTTTCACTTGAGTTACTAAAGAGACCAGTATCAAGTTGTCTAAACTTCTTGTTCACCTTCTTTTAAATAAAGTTGTAGATACATATAAAAATTATATTAAAAAAATGTGTTTTTTCTACAATAGAAATCAATGTGATCTTTTGTTGGTCTTGTATGAGTTTATGATGTTTACTCAGCTGATCGTCTTCTGTTAGGATGTAGGACACGCTGGTTTGACTGAGATGACCCCAGTAGACTATGAGACATTGACATGCTGTCATTAATCTTGATAAGATACCCACTACAGGTCTGCCCTAAGCCCAGTGCCATTGAGGTCGCAACTGTTGGTGGAACCACTGTACTGCCTACTGGTAACAATTTTCTAGTGTACGACTAACAGTGACATATTCTCTGCTAATATTCTAAATAAAGTCTACTGTTTAGATCATTTTGCACTATGCAATCAGACATCTCTAAAAATCTTTGCAAATTAAACTACTTTTATGAACAGATTTTGTAAATAATCTTAGCAAGTGTTATGTTTGTGCAGGTATGATCCAACACAGGGCTTTGCTTGTGTGAATGCACAACAGATTAGAAGGTGTCAGGACTACAAGGTCAGTTTCACATGCCCAATGAGGTTTTGCCGTCAAAGTATGTATCTTCATTCCATCTAATTCTTTATGTATATTATTTATACATATAATTTTTTTTGGTGTATCAGTTCGCTCTGTATTGTATTCATCAGAGTGTACCAGGTGGTTTGATTTTGACAACCCTGATGGAGGCGTCTTGTTATTAGCTGGATTGTTTTCTACTATAGACATTGTGATCTGATATTTTGATTGTAATGAGAAGAATTTTATTGAGATAGTGTTCCTCTATTAGATTGTTGGACACCCAGGTTTGACACCCAGTTAATCCCAGTGGACTGAATGACAATGAGACGCTGTCATACACACTACAGATCTGCCCTCAGCTTGTCGCAACCATTAGTGGGACCGCCGTACCACAGACTGGAAACAATCTTCAAGTGTAAGTTTTAACAGTATTTATTAATTTATTATATATAGAGAGAATTAGCGTGTGTGTGTGTGAGAGAGAGAGAGATTGTGACAGATATAAAAAATCTATATTTTTTTATGTAATTTTGTAATTATTAATTGCCATCTGCTCTCATTCTGCAGATCCGATCCACTACAGGACATTGAATGTGTGAATGATCAGCAGGGTGGAAGGATCTGTGAGGTCTAAAAGGACTGCTACACGTTTATGCAGGAGCCACGTTCTCTCAGGCCTCAGAAGTGAGGCCGCAAACATGACTGATGACAAATATTACACTTTTGTGAACCGAAGCTTTCAATTTGAGCTTAGATAACCATGTTAAATTAAATGGAAAATAAATAAATAAATACATAAATAAAATAAACATATGCTTGCATTACTCTTCCTAGCCTCAGTTCATGTTGTGGTTGTGTTGTGAAATTCTTTGTAAAAACATTGGCGTGAACTGAACAATTCAATTCAAGACTCTATTCCTGTGACGATCCCTGCATATCAACAAACTTGTGCAGACTTCTTAATTTATATTGTCTTGCTGTAGAAGTAAAATTAAGATACATTCAGTTAATTAACTGAAAATATTGTGACTAGGCAAACAGAAAACCAGGTTTTAGAAATTAAGAAAAGATTTGGGTAGGTTAAATACAGGTGCATCTCAATGAATTAGAATGTCGTGGAAAAGTTAATTTATTTCAGTAATTCAACTCAAATTGTGAAACTCGTGTATTAAATAAATTCAATGCACACAAACATCGGAACGGTTAAGTTATTTGTTTCCTCTTTGTTTGGCTGTTATTGAATTCCTTGAGGGGGGAGAACATCCATATATTTGTGGATTATGGATTTTGATTTAGTTAGATTTACATTGTCTCCAACGTTAGAGGAATTTAGGGGGGGGGGGCAACTTTCCTATATATACACAGTATCTCACAAAAGTGAGTACACCCCTCACATTTCAGCAACTATTTTATTATAATTTCTCAAGGGACAATACTATAAAAATGAAACTTGGATATATTTTAGAGTAGTCAATGTGCAACATGTATAGCAGTGTAGATTTACTGTCCTCTGAAAATAACTCAACACACAGCCGTTACTGTCAAAATAGCTGGCAACAAAAGTGAGTACACCCTAAATGAACATTTCAAAACTGCGTCCAAAGTGTCAATATTTTGTGTGAGCACCACTGTTATCCAGCATTGCCTTAATCCTCCTGGGCTTGGAATTGACCAGAGCTGCACAGGTTGTTGCTGGGATCCTCTTCCACTCCTCCATAATGACATCATGGAGATGCTGGATGTTAGACACATGACGCTTCTCCACCTTCCGCTTGAGGATGCCCCACATGTGGTTAGTAGGGTTCAGGTCTGGAGACATTCTTGGCCACTCCATCACCTTCACCTTCAGCTTCATCAGCAAGGCAGTTGTCATCTTGGCCGTGTGTTTGGGGTCATTATCATGTTGGAAAACCCAGCTTCTGAAGGGAGAGTATCATCTTCTGCTTCAGAATGTCACAGTAAAACATTAGCTTCTATATATGCTAAAAGATTAAGTTATGGTTTAGACAATATTATTTCAGAATCTCAATCTGGTTTCATGAAAGGTTGTCACATTTCTAACAACATAAGATTAGTACTGGACTTGCTGGATTATTCAGATCTAATTTTTTCAGACGGTCTCATACGCTTTCTTGACTTTCATATTATGCCGCTTTTATTATTATTTTTTTTTTATTTCAGACAGCGTGTCAGTAGCGCACCGAGTTCTCTCTCGCACTTACAAGGACAAAAGCACGCAAAATTATGTAAAAATTACCATTTTTAGCGAGTGACAATCTTAAGTTAAAAAGTCTTGACTGATGTAAAGAGTTGGGATGTGTCAGATGTGAGTCATGTTTTAAAGGGACAGCAGTTCATGAGATTCATGGTGTTTCTTTTGTTTTCTTTTCTAATGACAGGTTGTAATTGCTGCTGTACTGTACACCCCAATCACCCCCTGCATTTTTATCATGGGTTTGTATTCTGTTTTATTTATTAACTGTTTTTATTTTATTTACCATTAGGCATGTTCAGTACTGACAAAAAAATTAGTCATTGAGTCATTTATTCAGTTGACTTTTGTTTGTGTAGGAAAGATTTAATCAATCTTTGGAGTGGTTTTCTGAATTTACCATGTGTTTTTTGTAATTTCTTATTTGTTACTGGTGATTCCAGATTGCTGTCGTTCAAGAAGTTATCATTTCCTCCCCCATTGTGGCTGAGCTACACATTCTCTTTATTTTATTTTAAACATAAAACATCCAGAGGAGATGGCACCTACGCTGGAATCCATACAAATTTAAGGAATTTGTGTAATGAGACTGTGTATAAAGCATTTTTTTGTGTTGCTGTTTAGTTGAAAATAATCAAAGGGTTAGTTCACCCCAAAATTAAAATTCTGTCATTAATCACTCACCCTCATGTCGTTCCAAACCCATAAGACCTTTGTTCATTTTTGCAACACAAATTAAGATATTTTTAATGAAATCTGAGAGCTTTCTGACCCTCCATAGACAAGGGTCCTACCACGATCAAGGCACAGAAACGTAGTACAAGGACATAGTTAAAATGGTCCATGCGACATCAGTGGTTCAACTGTAATTTTACGAAGCTATGAGAATACCTTTTGTGCGCAAAGAAAACAAAAATAACTTTATTCAATGATTTCTTCTCTCCTGGGAGAGTCTGCTGCCATTAACGAGAGTACCACAATGCATGTGTGTGCGTTCATTTGCCAGCAAACAAAGTGCAGCATCAGCACCACCGTGGGTCAGAGAGCTCTCGGATTTCATCAGAAATATCTTAATTTGTGTTCTGAAGATGTGAACGAAGGTCTTACAGGTTTTGAACGACATGAGGGTGAATAATTCATGACAGAATTTTCATTTTTGGGTGAACTAAGTATATCGTAAAACATTGTTGACAAGATCACATGACAGATGCAATTGGAGACCACTGGAAATGCAAGTTTAGCATTTTATAAACAATGTTTGAACTGGAAAGTATTTGGAATAGCAGTTGATAATTCAATCTCAACCTGTTCTGCATGTTACTCTGTTCTTCACTTTCATTCATTTCGTTTCTTGTCATTTCCAGTCTTCCTGTGAAGAAATCCTGAACGAGGGTCAAAGGTTCAGATGATGGGAATCTATGCTTCCAAGATTTTGAGAATCCATGTACAATTTTAGCTTTTTTTCAAATCTCAACATGGAACTTGGACTGAACATGCAGGAAAAAAATAGTTTCCACAAACTGGCACATTGCAAGAGATACTAAAAGCACACAAACACTTGGAGCCCTGCTCTTAATTTAGATTGTATAGTTTAGTATAGTTGTATAGTATAGTTTCACATTGAAATGTGAGGCATGAGTGCATGAATCTTTGTTTTTTTATATTCAAATGCTGTACAAGAAAGTATTTTTTGCAGTACCATGTCAATTGTAGATGCAGATAATTTAGCATGAATTAGAGGTTGGTAAACTTAAAGGGTTAGTTCACCCAAAATGTTATGAAAAATCTTGTTCCAATCCTGTTAGACTTTTGTTCATTTTTGGAACACTAATGAAGATCCTTTTTAATGAAATCTGACAGCTATACCTTATTGGACCTTGAAATGGTAGTTGTATGGTAGTTGACAATGGAGGGACAGAAAGCACAGAGATTTCATTAAAAATACTCTTTGTTTGTGTTCCAAAGATGAATGAAAATCTTATGGATTTGGAACGGTATGAGGGTGAGTAACTGATGACAGAATTCACATTTTTGGGTGAACTGTCCTTTTAAATAATGTGTTCTCCTATAGGTTAAATGGTGTAAACACTGGAACATTTCACTTGACTATTGACTGTAAGTCTATAGCAATTGTTATTAATGACAGCCCTGTCTTTGTATTAATTTTTTCCCCCATGTATTTGAAAATATTTTGAATCTTGACGGTTTCACAGTGAAGTTTATCTTTGTGACCACTATTTGGTGCAACACCAATATTGTACAAGTCAAGTACCTGCTCATGTTTTCTTTTTTCTGCCTGTTGCTGTTTAAAACTAAAAAGTGTTCCACAATACAAGCATTTTCAATGGTGCTTTACACATTGTTAAATTAATTGATAATATTTTTGTTTTCACCTGTTTAAGGCAAATAAAAGCTACTGAACACACTTTTAAGAATGTTTACATGAGGTAAAAATAAACCATGTTCAATTTGTATATATTGTGCTAGATTTTTTTGCTACTAAATATAGGCCTATATTATAATTTTTTTAGAAATTTCTGCATAAAGGATTGTCTGTTTATGGTACAGAAGAAAATGTAAATCTACAGAATTTTCCGTTTTAATGTTGAAGGAAATGTCCGTAAATTTAACAGAAAATATCCTGGTAATTTTCTGCCAGTACATTATCCGTTTTTTTACGGAATTTTTTTTTTTTTACAGTGTGGAGAAACAGAACGCTTCCGTTAACAACAGACAAGCATAACTGCTACCAAGTGTTAAATCTGTATTTCTCTTAAACTGAAGTGTACATACAGGATATTGAGCATGCACAAATATTCGTGGGATAAGAGCACAGAGTCTAGATCTCACTTTCATATCACTATTTATTTTATATTAAGGACTTTAGCATAGAAAGTGACATTGTTAGTCGTACACTTTAAAATTGTTTCCAGCAGGCAGTACAGGGGTCCCACTAATGGTTGCGACCTCAATAGCGATGGGCAGTGCAGACCTGCAGTGGGTATGTTATCAGGGTCAATGACAGCGTCTCATAGTCTCCTTGTCCACCGGGATTATCTCGGTCAAACCAAGGTGTCCTACATTCTAATAGAAGATGACCAGCTGAGTAAATAAAGTTATACAAGACCAACAAAATATTACATTGATAACTGCAGCTGCAGTTTTTGTTTGTAAACGTCACTCACTTGAACACCATTCCTCTGGGCAGGTGAAGTGCACCTTATAAAATCAACACATAACGCTCCTACTTGGTTTGCATTTACACAAGCAAACCCACTTGTTGGATTATAAATCTTCAAGAGGGGAAAAAAAAAAAAAAATAAATAAATAAAATAAAATAAAAAAAAAAAAAAAAAAAAAAAAAAAAAAAGGAGGCAAGAGGAGTCTTTCAGGATATCAAGGTTGACAAGACGAAGTTATTTATGTATCCTAACAGTTGCTCAATTAAATGAGCAAGTATCTCAAAGCAGCTTCCAAAAGCGTTTTTGCTTTACCCCAAAAAAGAGAATTGTGGGAAAACACAAATTACCTCATTTATTTCATTATTATTTATGTATACATATTTTAACCAGTGGGGCACCTCATGCCTTCAGATTCATCCATGGCAGAAAAGCAGATCTGAAGGCCATATCACGCATTTACAGAAACAACGTTCTTCAACAAGTAACCTGTAGTTTATGCTTCAAGCCAAAAAAAAAATAAATAAAGTTACTCAGTGTAGCTTTAGAATAAAGGGGGAGAAAAAAAAAAAAAAAAAAAAAAAAAGATAAATAAATAAAAGGAATATTCACACCTACTCTGAATGGAGAGTGAGAGGAGTGTACCTGTAAATAATGAACGACACAGACAGTTTTTGCACTCACCCCCCTTCTTACACAATTTTAATAGCATTTACCAACATTTCATAACCAAACTTACTTGTAGCAAGAACCACCCAGGTTGAAAATACCTTGGGAAGAATGGTAATATGTCAGGGTATACAGGTTATGATACGATACAATACAATACAATACAATACAACATAGGAAATGCCATATCTTGCTGCTCATTCTTCTGGTTTTTCAATAAGGAGTCTAATAAGAGAAATAAAAAATAAAAGAGACAGAGATCATTATAGTGCCTGGGAATGTAAAAAAAAAAAAAAAAAAATAGAATTATTTGGCATTGCTAAAAGAAGAAAAAAAACCTTCACTGAAAACAACTGCAAAAACTTAAATAATTGATCATAGATGATTACAAAAAAAAAATAAATAAAAAAAATAAACTCACCCAGTTTTCTTTGATGATTATGCAACTGAAACTATCTACCACTGTATTTGACCTTCATTAAATGCAGGAGCACAGTTAGTGTCTACACAACATCATCTGTGTACTCCTCTCTCTTTTCAAGCAGACGGACTCTTCCCGGACCATCTTGATTTTTTAATTATAAATCAATCTGATTTCCTTTCATTCATCTGATTATCATCAGGTGAATCTGATCTCCTTTCATTCACCTCCAGCACTCCATCCTTCTAGTTCAGGGGTGTCAAACTCAGTTCCTGGAGGGCCGCAGCCCTGCAGAGTTTAGTTCCAACCCTGCTCCAACACGCAAACCATGTAGTTTTCAATTGAGCCTGAAAGACTTGATTAGCTGGATCAGGTGTGTTTAATTAGGATTGGAGCTCAACTCTGCAGGGCTGTGGCCCTCCAGGAATTGAGTTTGACACCCCTGATTTAGAACAGTGGTTCCCAACCACGTTCCTGGAGGCCCCCCAACACTGCATGTTTTCCATGTCTCCCTAATCAAACACAGCCGATTCAGATAATCAGCTCATTAGTAGAGACTCCAAGACCTGAAATGGGTGTGACAGACAAAGGAGAGATGCAAAATGTGCAGTGTTGGGGGGGCCTCCAGGCACGTGGTTGGGAACCACTGATTTAAAACATTTATGGAGTGTTTTGATTGCATTTTAATTGTGAAATGGGTCCTATACCAGATGCTGAAAAAAGTAATTATGTTGTTAAAATGAACCATTCTGTAAAACATGGTAGACAAATAACACCTTCAGAAATGTTATGAAATAAAATCAACCCATATCTACGTTCCTTCACAACCACTGTCTGCAAGGGGGTTAGATGAAAAGCTTGAAGCTGTGTACACTTTTTGTGTAAAGTGTATTGTAGGATTACAATTGCTGTATATTCTCTTTCTAATTTATGGAACATATGATCAAATATCACATCTGACAATCTCACCTTCTGTTTCTTTATCAGGAAATATGTGAGGCACAAAAGATAAAGTTTTAGACAAGACAACAAATATTCTCTATTCAGGACATAGATGGGTGGAGTGCTGGAGGTGAATGAAAGGAGATCAGATTCACCTGATGATGATCAGGTGAATGAAAGGAAATCAGATTTATTTATAATAAAAAAATCAAGACGGTCTGGGAGGAGTCCATTTGCTTAAAAAAAGAGGAGAACACAGATAATGTTGTGTAGACACTAACTGTGCTCCTGCATTTAGTGAAGGTGAACTATAGTGGTAGACATTCTCAATTGAACAATCATCAAGTAAAACTGGGTGAGTTTATTTATTTTATTTTTTGTAATTATGTACAATGAGATAAAGTGTTTTGTAGTTGTTTTCAGTGATATTTTTTTTTCTTTTATCAATGCCAAATAATTCTGGATTTTTACATTTCCAGGCACTATAATGATGTTTGTCTCTTTATTTCTCTTATTAGACTATTGAAAACCCAGAAGAATGAGCAGCAAGGTATGGCATTTCCTGTTTCATATTGTATTGTATTGTATTGTATTGTATTGTATTGTATTGTATTGTATTGTATCATAATCTGTATACCCCAATATAATTACCATTCTTTCCAAGGTATTTGTAACCTGGGTGGTTCTTGCTACAAGTAAGTTTGATAATGCAATATGTTGGTAAATGCTATTAAAATGTGTAAGAGGGGGAAAAAAAATGCAAAAACTACTGTCTCCTTCGTTATTTACAGGTACACTCATCTCACTCTCCACTCAGAGTAGGTGTGATTTTTCTGTTTTAAAGCTACACTGAGTTTTTTTTGGCTTAAAGCGTAAACGGGTTACTTGTTGAACGTTGTTTCTGTAAATGCGTGATATGGCCTTCAGATCTGCTTTTCTGTCATGGATGAATCTGAAGGCATGAGGTGCCCCACTGGTTAAAATACATACTTGCATACTAATGAAATGAGGTAATTGTGTTTTCCCACAATTTGTCTTTTTTGGGGTAAGGCAAAAACATGTTTTTGGAAGCTGCTTTGAGATACTTGCTCGTATTTAATCTTGAACAACTGTTAGGCTACATAATTTCTCCTTTCATAATTTAAAGACAAGTGTCTTGTCAACCTTGATATCCTGAAAGACTCCTCTTGCCGTCCCTTTTTTTTTTTTTTTTTTTTTAGAAATCTAAAACCTAAACCATTTCTTCTGTTTGGTATTTATCAGGTTGTATGACCAAGTGGTTTGACCGTGATGACCCAACTGGAAATGGAGACTACGAGCTGTTGGCTGACCTTCTCAAAACATACCCTGGAGAAATATGTCCAAATCCAATCACAGTAGAGGCTCAGACCATCTCCGGCCAATCAGCATCTCAAACAGGAAACATCTTTCAAGTGTGAGGGGTTTTTTTTTTTTTTTTTTTTTTTTTTTTTTTTATCTTATTTTTTTTAAACGGGACATGTTTCTGGTAACATTTTGATCCATGAAAAGAATTTTTTTGTGTGTATGTATTTCCTCTCTGAAGTTATAATCCGACAAGTGGGTTTGCTTGTGTAAATGCAAACCAAGTAGGAGCGTTATGTGTTGACTACAAGGTGCGCTTCACTTGCCCAGAGGAATGGTGTTCAAGTGAGTGACATTTACAGACAAAAACTGTAGATATCAATGTAATATTTTGTTGGTCTTGTATGAGTTTATTTATTCAGCTGGTCATCTTCTATTAGAATGTAGGACACCTTGGTTTGACCGAGATAATCCCGGTGGACAAGGAGACTATGAGACGCTGTCATTGACCCTGATAACATACCCACTGCAGGTCTGCGCTCAGCCCATCGCTATTGAGGTCGCAACCATTAGTGGGACCCCTGTACTGCCTGCTAGAAACAATTTTCAAGTGTATGACAATTGTCATTTTCTATGCTAAAATTCTTAATTTTATATATATATATATATAAAATTATTTTTTTTTTTTTTTTGGAAAAAATGAAAGTGAGATCTAGACAATGCTCTTATCCCACAAATATTTGTGCATGCTCATTATCCTGTATGTACACTTCAGTTTAAGAGAAATACAGATTTAACACTTGGTAGCAGTTATGCTTGTCCGTTAACGGAAGTGTTCTGTTTCTCCAGATATGATCCAACACAGGGCTTTGCTTGTGTGAATGCACAACAGAATGGAGGATGTCAGGACTACAAGGTCCGCTTCACGTGTCCAGTGAGTTTTTGCCAACCAAGTATGTAAAATTTAATTACATCTTTTTATTTTTTTTTGTGTACACATCTTTGTGGTGTAACAGTTGCTTCTGTGCTGTATTCATCAGCGTGTGTAACCAGGTGGTTTGATTCTGACAACCCTAATACAAATGGGGGTGATTCCGAACTCTTGACTGTCCTCCTCAGTATGTACCCTGGAGAAATATGCCCAAATCCAATCGGAATGGAGGCTCAAACCATCTCTGGCCAACCAGCATCTGAAACTGGAAACGTCTTTCAAGAGTGAGTATCAAATTGTAACATTTTCAATTGTAATTATTTTCAGTTAAATGATTGTTGCTTTTAGTATATGTACTAAAGGTGTGTTTGTTTTCTGAAGCGCTAATCCAACAACTGGGTTGTCTTGCATAAATGCAAGTCAAGGAGGAGGGGTTTGTGCTGATTATAAGGTGCGCTTCACCTGTCCAGAGGAATGGTGTTCAAGTGAGTTGCATGTGCTCATTTAAAACTCAACCTAGACCTCAGGTAAAAATATAGGTTTCTTTTAGCTGGAATGATTTCTACTATAATTGTGATCTCATATTGACTTTAAACGAGGAATTTTACTGAGATGGGTGTCCTCTATTAGAAAACAGGACACCCTGGTTTGACCGAGATGATCCCAGTGGACAAGGAGACTATGAGACGCTGTCGTTGATCCTGATAACATACCCACAACAGGTTTGCCCTCAGCCCATTGCCATTGAGGTAGCAACTGTTAGTGGCACCCCTGTACTGCCTACTGGAAACCATTTTCAAGTGTAAGATTTATATTATTATTATTATTATTATTATTATTTATAATTTTTATTTATTTTTTTTTTTCCTCAATGTACACACAGCACCCCATATTGACAGAAAAACACAGAATTGTTGACATTTTTGCAGATTTATTAAAGAGAAACTGAAATCACATGGTCCTAAGTATTCAGACCCTTTGCTCAGTATTTAGTAGAAGCACACTTTTGATCTAATACAGCCATCCATCTTTTTGGGAAAGATGCAACAAGTTTTTCACACCTGGATTTGGGGATCCTCTCCAGTTCTGTCAGGTTGGATGGTAAATGTTGGTGGACAGTCATTTTTAGGTCTCTCCAGAGATGCTTAATTGGGTTTAAGTCAGGGCTCTTGCTGGGCCATTCACGAACAGTCACGGAGTTGTTGTGAAGCCACTCCTTTGTTATTTTAGCTGTGTGCTTAGGGTCATTGTCTTGTTGGAAGATGATAAACCTTCGGCCCAGTCTGAGGTTCTGAGCACTCTGGAGAAGGTTTTCGTTCAGGATATCCCTGTACTTGGCCGCATTCATCTTTCCCTCGATTGCAACCAGTCGTCCTGTCCCTGCAGCTGAAAAACACCCCCACAGCATGATGCTGCCACCACCATGCTTCACTGTTGGGACTGTATTGGACCGGTGATGAGCAGTGCCTGGTTTTCTCCACACATACCGCTTAGAATTAAGGCCAAAAAGTTCTATCTTGGTCTCATCAGACCAGAGAATCTTATTTCTCACCATCTTGGAGTCCTTCAGGTGTTTTTAGCAAACTCCATGCGGGTTTTCATGTCTTGCACTGAGGAGAGGCTTCCATCGGGCCACTCTGCCATAAAGTCCCGACTGGTGCAGGGCTGCAGTGATGGTTGACTTTCTACAACTTTCTCCCATCTCCCGACTGCATCTCTGGAGCTCAGCCACCGTGATCTTTGGGTGGTTCTTTACCTCTCTCACCAAGGCTCTTCTCCCCCGATAGCTCAGTTTGGCCGGACGGCCAGCTCTAGGAAGGGTTCTGGTCGTCCCCAAACGTCTTCCATTTTAAGAATTATGGAGGCCACTGTGCTCTTAGGAACCTTAAGTGCAGCAGTGTGTATATATAATAATAATAATATTATTATTATTTTTTTTTTTTTTAATAAATCTGCAAAAATGTCAATTCTGTGTTTTTTCTGTCAATATGGGGTGCTGTGTGTACAATGAGGAGAAAAATGAACACATGATTTTAGCAAATGGCTGCAATATAACAGTGAAAAAATTTAAGGGGGTCTGAGTGCTTTCCGTACCCACTGTGTATATTTATGTATATAATATTTATTTTAAATATGTGCAATAAACCGTGTAATTTCTAAATGTCTGTAATGATTAACAGCCATCTGCTCTGATTTTGCAGATTTGATCCACTACTGGGCTTTGAATGCGTGAATAATCAGCAGGGTGGAGGGGTCTGTCAGGACTACAAGGTCCGCTACACTTGTTAATGCAAGAGCAATGTTCTCTCAAACTCCTCATTTGTAGTCATATACACCTAAACCTAGCCTTTTCGTGTTGTGAAATGCTTTGTAAGAACATTGGAGTGAATTAAACGATTCAATACACTATTCCTATGATCTCGTGTGCACTACTTGTTCATTTACTGCATATTGGCTTACTGTACCAACAGAATTCAGACTTAAGCTAATTTCCTCTTCAGTCAATTTTCTTAAAACATGTGACTAAAATTTAATTAAATTGGGGTAGGTTAAATGGATGCTTTTATAACATTATTTTTACAGTGACTGTTCCATTACGCCTCGACAAGGATTTATTTTTTTTTTTTTTTTCCTTCCATGAAATGACAATGTAAAGTTATGTAACTCATGTTCCTGTACACTCATTTGGGAATCAGAAAGTGTCCAACTTGGTTTTCTTTACAACTCTTTTCTGCAACCTCCTATTTGGCAAGTCTGGATACATTTCTTTATCTTTTGATGTGCTTGGAGAAAGAAGTAGAACCATTGGCCTATAGATCATGTCACGCATGTGACCCAACTATCTTTAACTGCATTGAGTTATTGGTTATTGGTTTTAGATTTCTGAAATGTGAATTAACTTTTTTTTTTTTTTTTTTTTTTTTTATTTTATTTTTTTTTTTAAAATTGCGAAACCTATAGAAACAGGGCAGCGAGACATGAATATATTCCAACAAAGAGCAATCAAACATAAGAACAGAAAACATTCTGGATTTGCGTGCATCAAATTATGGTATTATCTCTACATAAAAGTACAAAAATAAAATTTACATCCTTTTAGAAAAGTTGTAATACATCAAAAATGGCACCTTTTTGTTATTTGTAAGTTTAAAGAGATGAAACGAGTCCAATTCAACAAGAAAAAAGGTGCAAGACCGGCGAATTAAGCCATTGGTAACACTTTTCAATAAGGTGTCATTTGTTAACATTAGTTAATGCATGAACAAACAAGGAACAATGCATTTATTACACTATTATTTGTTAATGAAAATGCAGTTCGTTATGTTAGTTCACAGTGCATTAACTAATGTTAACAAACACAACTTGTGATTTTAATGCGTTAGTAAATGCTGAAATTAACAGTAAGATTAATAAGTGCTGTAGAAGTATTGTTCATTCTTTGTTTACTAATGTTAACTAATGAATCTTATTGTAAAGTGTTACCAAACCATTTTTGCTTATGAAGAATTTAGCATTCAATATAAGAAAATTAACTACATATTCAGCAGATAAAAGCTTTGGATTTTCATAACATGTTTGAGGACGAAGGTATTTGTAAGGTTAGAAACCTAGTTGCTTAAGTCAACCCATAATTTGTTGGTAACACCACAATCAAACAAATGGGCAGCAGTTTCCTCAACACCACAAAAAGAGCAGGACTCCTCAACATCAGAATATTTAGAAATAGACAAATTAACAGGATAAATTTTATGAAGGATTTTATAATGAATCTCCTCAACCTTGTTAGATAGGCAAAATTTACTTGGCAAAAGCCAGGCTTTTCTCCAATTTATATTTGTTATAAAGGAACCCCAATAGAATTTCCCTCTTGATGTAATCTTTCTCTTTGTCTGAAGTATTTCCGATCTAAAATATCGATATCAACCAAATATAAAGCCGGATAAACACTGTTGCCTGAATTTAAGGTGACTTTTAATTAACTGGGTTAAGCCTACTGGGATGGCTCTCATCAAAGTATTATATTCCTTTGGTGTGACTGGAAAATAATGGAGATTCATAAATTGTTCATATGTTAAAATATTACCAAACTCATCAAACACAGATAGAATTCAGTTGAAGTTGTTATTAAACCATCTAGGGAAAAAAAGAAGCTTATTTCTAACAGTTATATCAGCATTATTCCAAAGGAGAACTTTGTGAGGGGAGAAACCATGGACAAAACACAATTTCCACAAAAGAAGACATTGCTGATGGAAGTTAGATAAGGAAATAGGTAACTTGCCAGGCAAGAAATTACACTTTAGTAAGAAAGACAGGCCACCAAGTTGGTCAGATATCTTATTTTGAATAAAAAAAACCACACTGACATTGGATTCTTAAGGCATCTTCTCAGCCAGTTTACTTTAAAGGTGTTTACAGTATCTGCGAAGTCCAAAAAATCAAGGCCACCTTCGCTTCTGGAATTAGCAAGCACTTCTCTTTTTAATTTGTAAGGTCTATTTTTCCAAATAAAATCCAAAAATATTTTATTAATTTCCTTTATAGCTTTATCGTTGACAAAGAAAGAGCAGAATATACAAAGTGAGAGAGCCCTTCAACTTTAGATAAAAGAACTCCACCGTATAAAGAAAGATCTCTCTGAAGCCAGATATTAAATATCTGTTTAGTTTTTATCAGAAAAGTTGGTTACACTTTATTTCGATAGTACACTTTAGACTTTCAACTAACTATAAGTAACTTTGTAAGTACATGTCAACTACATGTCAACTAATTCTCATTAATTTGCAACTACATATCTACTAACTCTCAGAGTAGACTGTAAGGGTAGGTTTAGGGTTAGTCGAATAAGTTGACATATACTTGCAAATTTTCTCACAGTATGTTGTATGTTGTGGACCCATCAAAATAAAATGTTAGAAGTTATTACACAGACAGTCTACTAATACTATAATGACTGCTAGTTGACATGTAGTTGCAAAGTTACTTACTGTTAGAATGTCTAAAGTGGACTATTGAAATAAAGTGTTACCGAAAAGTTTAAATGATGTCTACTGATTGAATTTTTAGAGACATGAATTCCTAAATATTTTACTTTTTTTTTTTTTTTTTTTAAACTAGGATACCTCCTAAGAGTATATCATCCATATCATGAATTGACATAAATTCACATTTCGAAGTATTAAGTTTTAGACCTGAAGCACATGAAAATTGTTCAACCAATTCCAGAGCTTTTGGTAACTGATTTTTGTCCTCCATAAACAGCATAGTGTCATCTGTCCTGTCAAATATTGAAATTCCTTTCAAATTTTCATCTTGGTTAATTCTCACAATATATGCTTTCCTGTAGCTCAAATAGTAGAGCATGGCGCTAGCAATGCCAAGGTCATGGGTTCGATTCCCAGGGAAAGCAAGAGCTGATAAAATGTAGAAACTGTAACTTGAATGCAATGTAAGTCACTTTGGATAAAAGCGTCTGCTAAATGCATAAATGTAAATGTAAAAATAAATCAGTCCTAGATCTAAGAGACAAAGTTTTATTTGACCAGGTAAAATCCTTCGTATAAGGGTTAAAGAACCACCATGCATCAGTCAGGGAGAGATCCATGCAAAGAGACAAAATTAAATCATTATTCATTCCACCATCAAATCTAGGGGGGTATCTATCCAGACAGTCATCCATACATTTGTTGAAATCTCCTCCCAGAATAAAATAAGCATGAATATATTTTCTATTTAACTTCCTAAGTTTTTCCACTAAAAGAGAGAACATTACTCTGTTGGATGCACAAGAGTTGTGACCATATACACAGCAAGCTATGAAGGTGGCATTATCTTGTTTGATTACAGCAATAACTCATCTGCCTTCATCAGAGCTCAGAGTTTCTAAAACGGTTCCTTTAAAATGGTGTAACATAATAGCAGTCCCAGCCGTGTGATTGCTGCCCTGACTAAAGAAACTGAGTTTCCCCATTGATTCCTCCAAACCCTAACATCTGTTTCCCCTGAGTGAATTTCTTGAAGAAAGATAAGATCAGCTGCACTTCTTTTACAAAATAAAAAAAATAGCTTTTCTTTTCAAACTGTCCTGCAAACCTTGAACATTCAACGTTACGACAGACAAAGATTTGAACTTGTAATCCATAAGAAGAACCACCAAACAATTTAAACAAAAACAACAAAAGAATAGCTTTCTTTAGCTTTACCCTAACTGTAAAGGGAGAAGTGGTTAGTAACTTAGTAATATATATTGGCTTCAAGGTGAAAAACAGTTAAAGAAAAGAAAAAAGTCAAGATTAATATTAAGGATAACAACAATTAAGGGGGATCAAACATAACTTCCATGTTACACATAACTTAAAAGAGTTTTTATGCCGAAAGTGTTGTTACCCGTTTTACGCGCTTTAGAATATTGCATGAGAAAGGTAGCCAGTGCAGTCAGTAACTTAGCTTAGGTAACATCCGAATAGAAGACTTGCTTCCCATCAATCAAAGCGAAAGAACTGCGGAAGCTTGTCCCGTGCCGCCTTCACCATAGCTTGTCCCGCGCTGCTCGGTCGTCAGGAGACAGAGGCTCTGAAAGACGCAGTCTGTTGTCAGTTAGAAATTTGCAGCCTTTGGCAGCGTCCCAAATCATGTCACAGATGCGACGCAGTGAGAAGAGGATTATGATCGATCTGGTCTTACCATCCGCTCGTTTCGGTCCCAGATGGTGAGCGACATCGACACTGTCCCGGAGCCCGTCTCCAATTCCAGGAGAGATCTTCTCTAGTATGTTAAGAACCACGCTTTGGACATCCTCTCCATATTTTCCCGCAACGCCGTGCAACTTTAGACACCATCTCCAACTGTAACGGCTACATTCCTTTACATTTCCTTTCAATGATTTGTTTTCCTTTCTCAAAGCATGGACCTCTGATTCCAGATGATTAAGAGCCTCTTTATGAACGCCGACATCCACAATAAGCTGTTGCACCGTCGCTGTCAGACTCTTGATTTGTTTTGAGGTTGTTTCCGTGGTAGTTTCGATCGCTGAAATCTTTTGAAAAGTCTTGTCGTGCTTTAAAGCTAGTTCGCGTATTACAGCCAAGACGTTCGCGTATTACAGCCTCATTAATATTTCCACTGACGTTAGATTCCGCGCGTTTCGATTTTTTCGCTGCTGGCTTCTTAGGAGTATCAGAAAGGGCAGCGACAATAACCTCATTATCAAAGTCTGGACATGTGTCAAACCATTGTGATTCCGTATCTCGCTGAAACTTCAGTCCTGTGCTACTAGAGGCCGATGCTGAATCCTCAAATTGATCAACCGTATCAGATGCGTTGGAAGCCATGTTGTCAAGCCAAGCTTGTTATCTTTCTTCTTTCCTCTTTTTCCCATGCATAAAGATGTCAAAAGGGAATTATATGACTTTTTTTTACTTATGTCCACGTTATCACCAGTCTAAGCAGTTGGTTATCACCACTTCACCTTTATTTTCCTGTAGAGCAAACACACAACCGCCTACATCGTCGCCAATCTACCTTCTGAATCTGACAGAAGAGCGAGTGAGGTCGTATCATGGTCAGGTCGTTTACTGGGTAAGATAACTAATTTAACATCCTAAACTCAGTGACAAATGAACTTAATTATTCTCTCTTCTCATGCTCTCCCATCTAAATACGTAACGTTAGCTAAACCCGTTGTAGATTTGATTAGCCAACAGTATAGCTAGCTGCCAGAGCCCCCCAATAGTAAAGCGTCAGGCCAATATTTTCAGAGATTATTATAGCTCCAGTGAATTCAGGTGGGTAACGCACATTAAATCACTAGCCCATTTGGCGGGTTATGATTCATAATATGCACACTCAACTCTATTTGCGGCACCCAACATCTGTTCAAAATCATGCAGCGCTATGTACAGTTTGCCATTTAATATTTTTCTAAAATACAACGATTTGGGACCGATGTCTGTACATTCTGTCTTCACTCTAGTCTGCAACTGTCTATTGTGCATTTTAATAACAGGTTTGTTTTGTACTATCTTTACGACCTGTGCACTGACAATTGCAAAACGTATTACTTCAATAGTAACGAATGATAATCAGGACTTGTCAGCCAGTACCACTGTAGCTTTGCAGAGACTTTGTTTTGAAAACCTTTTAATTAACTAACTTCCACATTTCAATATGCCCCTGACTTCTAAGGGGTGTTTTTATTTGTGACAACTCCCAACAGCCTAGAATTCTATCAGTACATCACATTTTTCTTTTCTGTTTGCAGGAAGAAGATTTGGTGTTGATAGAGGAGGCGACATCTTCAAGGCAAAACCTTAGACCTGATGCAGCATCATCCAATGTTGCAATCTCCCTCAGGAGGTACACAAGCAAAAGCTAAATTGAACATTGTCAATTATCAATTCTTATTTTACAAAATTTGCCCTGCATACATTTTTGTCTTTAATGTGTAGGCACTTGAGGCCCAGTGCCCGATATGCACAGCACTTTCACGAGGTTTTATAACCTTTTTAACTCCGCCCCTGGTGTGACACGGCATTGTCTAGTTGCTGCGACCCCCCCCTTGAAACTTGACATACTTAGTCGAGCCAGGCTCCATCGCTGTGACACGGCAGGATTTTATACGTTCCCATAGCAATGCAGAGTGACTGAATCAAAAGGGAACGCACTCGGTTACTCACGTAACCTCGGTTCCCTGAGATGAGGGAAAGAGACATTGCTCTTATTGCCGTGTCACCTAGCTCAGGATCTTAGAATGCCAAGTTGCTTCAGTCAAGATTCTGAATGGATGACGTACAAGTGCTGCTTTATATAGAGTGGGAGCCCCCTCATATTTCGCACACTTGAACGCCATTGGCCAGTTTCACTGGCGTGATTCAGTAAGGCTTCAGTAGTATTTGAGGAAAGGGTAATTCCCATAGCAATGTCTCGTTCCCTCATCTCAGAGAACCGAGGTTACATGAGTAACCCAGAGCGTTTTTCTGCACACATTATCCCCTGTTCAAGTTCTGCTAACTCACAAGCCTAGTGAGAGTCATACTCACAAAGAAGGTAATGTTAATTATTAAACCAACAAAATCAAATATTTCAAAAACACACAGAAATGCGATTCTTTTATTGAGTGAGAGGCAGTGTGTTTAATCAGTGACATTAACAGATTTACTATTCGGGGTCTTCTCCGCGACCTGCTTCCTTTGGTGTCTTTACACATAGAAAAAAAGGCGAAAAAACATACTGCATTGTCCAGTTTTCTCTCAGAACGATGATCTGAGTTACTATTACAATTCTCAATGCAGCATGAATGACATACAATGGTGACATTTTTCACAATCACGACAAAAAAAATTAAATACTGCCCTAAACTCAATAGCGGAAAGGCAGCGCTATCCTGCAAGTATGTCGAATAAACAAAGCAGTTTCCCAGAACTCAACGCGGTGTTACATCACATTCTCATTCTCTATAGTGGGAAGCTGCCTTCTTGTCATTTCTGACTTATAACAAAAAACAGAACAATGCCTAAAAGCTGCAATGCGACAAGGTGTACAGTACACAAGCTAAAAAAAACCCAGAACTAAGTTTTTATAAGCTGTCGACCCCAAAAAACGAGCGTTTAAGGACACAAAAGTAGACCGCAACGTGTCATATTACTGAGAACTGCGCCCACTAGAGGGAAACGTAATCGGTGACAGGAACCATTCATTATTTTTAACGGTCAAAGGATTATCGCACCACGCTATGTCAGAATCAGAATCAGAATCAGAATTAGCTTTATTGCCAGGTATGTTTACACATATGAGGAATTTGTTTTGGTGACAGAAGCTCCACAGTGCAACAGAATGACAGTGACAAGACAAGACACAGATAATAAAGATAATAATATACAAATATACAAAATAGACAATAGTGATATTCATTCTTTATGTAGTCTTCAAACAAGACCAGCAGTGCCAGCTTGAGGCCACATTTGGGCCAAGTCCGTTTGCTATGTGGGACAATGTTAATTTCGTCAACGAAGACGACAACGAAAAAATATTCGTTAACAAACCTTTTTTTCTGTGACTAAGACGAGACGTTGACATTCAGACAATCTCTCTCTTTCTCTCTCTCTCTCTACTCTCTCTCTCTCGCTGTTTAGGCATGTTTTGTGCTGTTGATCATGGTCGTCATCCCTAATAAATAACTCATTTATTCATGCTTGGGTGTCGGTGGTAAATCCAGTGGCAAGAAATTCCCCACCACTAACTGCAAACTGGCATTTCAGATCTGCCTCCATTTTGTTAGTAACGCCCCAACTTCCAACGATCCAATCAATTCTCAAAGGACGAAATCAAGTCCCGCCCTCCCATTTCAGATGCAGTTTCACTCGGATATACGTCACAGTAGAGAAAAAAAAGACAGCCGCAACTTCCGTTTCATGCCGACTTTAAATAAAATGATCATAATTTTTTATTTTTTTTTTTTATTAAAATCCTCGGTATCCATGTGATGATTTGTGTGAGGAACAGATCCAAATTCAAACTATTCATCGGCAATATGTATTTCTTTTCTCTGTTGCTACCCAGATAGCACACGTACGTCTGCAAGATGTCTGTTAAAGATCTCTTGATCTGGAAAGCAACTGCTGTCTACTAACGTCTGACAGATGTCTTTCAGATGTCAGTTTTACATACATTCTAAATCATAAACATCTTAAAGACATCTAATAGACATCTATTTGACATCTAAAAGGAAATGTCCTATAGACGTCTTGCAGATGAGCAAACACTCTAAAAAATACGTCTTGCAGATGTAAATGCAGACGTCAAATAGACGTCTCCGAGATGTACGTGTGTTATCAGGGTATAGTATGAATTTAAAATTTTGCCGTTTTGCCGTAAGTTTTATGGCAGCGATATCAAACGCTCATTGGCTCTTGCCGGTTTCATCATAGATTGCGACATGCCGTGTTTCCGGTGATGCGTGTTTTGAATAAGAAACGCTCGCTCTCATGGAGTTGATCGGGATAGTATTTTCAGAGTTTAACAACTTAAATTATGCCCTGCTCCTCACACTAAACTATTATATTCCACCAGAGAGGACCGCGACTGCAACGTATCATCATTTGGACTACTGTGGTACTGCTCTTTGACATTTCTGCAATAAATTCTTGTGATTACAAGTGTCTGTCTGTTACGTTTTTTCTTATAGACTGTATACTTTATACACTCACTCTATTTTGGTTGATTTGTTCTTCATAAAAAAATAAAACATTTTCAGTGCAATACGTTTTTTTTATTGCACAGTTACATGACTTGTGAATTTTAAGGCTGATTTTCTATTCAGTTTAATGTACTTTATTGGCATAATTTGTGTGTACATTACCAAAACATTTCACAAAATTATAGTAAATGCAATAATATCAAATATAAGATTCTGTATTAGATCTGGGCAATATAAGGCTCAGGTGTGGCTCAGATTTGGGGATTCTGGTTTACTTAAGGCTGAGAATTGGCACCAATAATAAAACCTGTTTTAGCCCAGTTTAGGGCCAGTTAAGGGTGAACACTGGCTGAGATTCGGGCTGGTTATGGCCCACGTGTGGCCCTTGTCTTTAATCCAGTTCTGGGCCACTTCAGGGCTGTCATTCTTTGCGGTACTTGGGCCGGGGGAAAAGTGATTGTCTGGCCCGAAACTGGGCCAGAAAACATTTGCTATGCGGGTTTGGGTAGAGCAGCAGTGGTTTCGACTTACAGGTGCATCTCAATAAATTAGAATGTCGTGGAAAAGTTCGTTTATTTCAGTAATTCAACTCAAATTGTGAAACTCGTATATTAAATAAATTCAATGCACACAGACAGAAGTAGTTTAAGTCTTTGGTTCTTTTAATTGTGATAATTTTGGCTCACATTTAACAAAAACCCACCAATTCACTAGCTCAACAAATTAGAATATGGTGACATGCCAATCAACTAATCAACTCAAAACACCTGCAAAGGTTTCCTGAGCCTTCAAAATGGTCTCTCAGTTTGGTTCACTAGGCTACACAATCATGGGGAAGACTGCTGATCTGACAGTTGTCTAGAAGACAATCATTGACACCCTTCACAAGGAGGGTAAGCCACAAATATTCATTGCCAAAGAAGCTGGCTGTTCACAGAGTGCTGTATCCAAGCATGTTAACAGAAAGTTGAGTGGAAGGAAAAAGTGTGGAAGAAAAAGATGCACAACCAACCGAGAGAACCGCAGCCTTATGAGGATTGTCAAGCAAAATAGATTCAAGAATTTGGGTGAACTTCACAAGGAATGGACTGAGGCTGGGGTCAAGGCATCAAGAGCCACCACACACAGACATGTCAAGGAATTTGGCTACAGTTGTCGTATTCCTCTTGTTTAGCCACTCCTGAACCACAGACAACGTCAGAGGCATCTTACCTGGGCTAAGGAGAAGAAGAACTGGACTGTTGCCCAGTGGTCCAAAGTCCTCTTTTCAGATGAGAGCAAGTTTTGTATTTCATTTGGAAACCAAGGTCCTAGAGTCTGGAGGAAGGGTGGAGAAGCTCATAGCCCAAGTTGCTTGAAGTCCAGTGTTAAGTTTCCACAGTCTGTGATGATTTGGGGTGCAATGTCATCTGCTGGTGTTGGTCCATTGTGTTTTTTGAAAACCAAAGTCACTGCACCCGTTTACCAAGAAAATTTGGAGCACTTCATGCTTCCTTCTGCTTACCAGCTTTTTAAAGATGCTGATTTCATTTTCCAGCAGGATTTGGCATCTGCCCACACTGCCAAAAGCACCAAAAGTTGGTTAAATGACCATGGTGTTGGTGTGCTTGACTGGCCAGCAAACTCACCAGACCTGAACCCCATACAGAATCTATGGGGTATTGTCAAGAGGAAAATGAGAAACAAGAGACCAAAAAATGCAGACAAGCTGAAGGCCACTGTCAAAGAAATCTGGGCTTCCATACCACCTCAGCAGTGCCACAAATTGATCACCTCCATGCCACGCCGAATTGAGGCAGTAATTAAAGCAAAAGGAGCCCCTACCAGGTATTGAATACATATACAGTAAATAAACATACTTTCCAGAGGGCCAACAATTCACTAATTTCACTATTTTTTATTGGTCTTATGAAGTATTCTAATTTGTTGAGATAGTGAATTGGTGGGTTTTTGTTAAATGTGAGCCAAAATCATCACAATTAAAAGAACCAAAGACGTAAACTACTTCAGTCTGTGTGCAATGAATTTATTTAATACACGATTTTCACAATTTGAGTTGAATTACTGAAATAAACGAACTTTTCCACGACATTCTAATTTATTGAGATGCACCTGTAAGTCATAGCTTACGGTGTTACAGTGGTTACATTACAAACTAGAATATGCATTCTGAGACATAAAATGAATAAAGGGAAATTTTATTAACATTATTTAATGCTAATAAATTTTCAGCTCAAAATTTTTGGGTAGGCTCTGCCTCCTTTGCCTCCCCGAAGTGGCTGCAATGTGTCAGTATTGTACATTTCAGCGTTTGTGTGAACAGAAATAAATCTATGTGTGGTAAACCACACTTTACATATAAATACATACAAATACACACAAGATCACATTGCAGTGGTGCGAGTTGTGAAAAAGTACCTGATTTAGGACCTTTATACATAAGTCTATCCCTTACAGCCTTGTTTTCATCAGTGTTAAATTTAATATGTTTCTCTAACCTGGTTAAGAGGTGTTGGGGTGTTTTGGAATTATATCATGTTTTTTTTTTTTAATAATAATAATAAAATAACTAGAATCATTAATAAAATTCGCCTGGGGGATCTTAAACGTTACAGAAAATATTGTTTTTTTTTTTACAACCACTAGGATTTTGAGTATTTATTAGGTGCCTTTTGAGTTATTATAAGTGCCTTACATAGTGCCAGTTTAACAAAGGAAGAAATCTGAGTGAATTTTTCTGTGCGGAGTGCAAATCATCTTCTGGATCCTCCGGTTACTATCGTAACCTCGAGAAGGAACGAGACATCAAGTAGACATTTCTCTATTATGGGAACTCCTTCCCTTCAACCTTTCCTGAAGTCCTATTGGCTCACGCCAGTCCAAATGACTGGCCAATTGTCACGAAGAATGCAAATCGCATGCAAATATTGACGAGCTCGAGAGGCAGTATAAAATGCGGCGCCAGCGACTAGTGATGGGAAGTTCGGATCATTTTACCGACTCGGACCTTTGAGTCACGTTCAGCAAAATGAACGAATCTTTTTTCGAGTCATTTCATTCATTTAGCAAAATATAATTAAAATGTTACGTGTTACTTCCCTAACATGTCTTCTACTTACGCAAACGTTGATCACACTATAAACAATACAAAACTATAATACTATAAGAAACAGAAAAGATTAATTCATTGTTTACCTGGGTCTTCAGTCTATGATTAGCTTACCTCTCCTCTTATCTACCAAGTCTTCGGGTTTGAGTCGTTCGTTCATCACGTGACAGCCCCATAAACGTAACCAATGCAGTCTGAGCCGGAAAGAGAATTGATTAGTTCATCTTTTGAGTCTTTTGAGTCGTTCGTTCTTTTGTCACATGACGTGACAGCACTGGATAGAGAAATTAGTTAATTTACAAGCTTCCTTACAAACGGGTGCATAATTATTATTATTATTAGTAGTAGTAGTAGTATTGTTATCATTATTATAATTATTTACTCTTACAGTTATGTGATGCATTTCTGGTCTCAAATTGTAGCTTTTTATTTCTTACAGTTTATAAATGTGTGAATTTCTGTCATGATGTTTCTTTTCCATAACACTGAATGTGGTAACAAAGGTAATAAAGAGTTCGTTATTATTATTAAGTCTCTTTCTGGCTCAGACTGCATAGGTTAAGTTTATTAGGCTGTCACGTGATGAACGAACGAATCTAAAAACCCGAAGACTCTAGAGATGAACTAATCAAATCTCTTTCCGGCTCAAACTGCATTGGTTAAAGCTTATGGGGCTGTCACATGATGAACGAACGACTCAAACGAAGACTCGAAAGATGAACTAATCAATTCTCTTTCCGGCTTAGACTGCATTGGTTAAAGCTTATGGGGCTGTCACGTGATGAACAAATGACTCGAAAACCCGAAGACTCGAAACAGATTAACTGTTTGACTAGTTCCAGTACAGAACCTATAGGATGTTGCGTATGCGCGACTGAACGAATCACTCCCCGAGACGACTCGTTCTTCCCGAGTCACATTAAAGATTTGTTCAAAAAGAATGAATCGTTCAAGAACGACACATCACTACCCACGATAATTACGTCAGAATCTGATACTGAACCCCACTTAGCTGCTCCAGCAGCGAACACGGCGACCTCCGTGATGTCTCGTTCCTGTTCTCAGGGAACCAAGGTTACGATAGTAACCGGAGACGTTCCCTCTCGAGCTTTCACGAGACATCACAGAGACATTTCTCCGTTATGGGAAAGATATTCAATCCCACCGTGAGAGAGGCTACGAGCAGCCTGTACAAGTTTCACACTCAGTGAAGATAGAACACACACACACACAATTCCCACCAATAGTGACGCTTGTTAGCCGAGCTCGCAGCTGATATGTAGAGATAAGCCAATGAGCGTCTAAACCCCAGGTATACGAAATTTGCATATCTGGTCAGTAATAACGTAGGCTGCGCTGAGAACAGGGAAGAACAGAAGCAACAACGGTACTGTAAGGGGCTGCACAGAGATAACTGTGTTTCAGCAGAAAACATAACATAATAATGGTAGCACGAAGTGAATCAGACATGAATAACAGGAAGCTGCACTGAGTACAGGGCAGACAATAACAACAATAGCATAGAGGGCTGCGCAGAGTAATTACTGTGTGAGACAGCAACACACATGAATAGAGTTAGCAAAACACGAATCAGTCACTCACCGACAGCACTTGGGAGGCTAAGGACTGAACGTCCAGCTTGTAAAACCTGGTGAAGGTATTCTGAGAAGACCAGCCGGCTGCAAAGCATATATCCTGAATAGACATACCTCTCGACCACGCCCAGGAGGAGGTGATAGCCCTTGTTGAGTGGGCCCTAATGTGCAAAGGGCATTCCAAACCTTGGCTCACATAAGCAGCCGTGATAGCGTCCACAATCCAGTGGGAAAGTTTCTGTTTTTACACGGCCCGGCCCTTCGCACAAACTCCGTAGCACACGAAAAGCTGGTCAGATTGCCGAAAGCTGGCCGAATGGTCAAAGTAAATCCTCAAAGCCCTGATGGGGCACACCGAAGTCTGAGCGTCCTCATCACGCGAGGTCGATGACTCAGAAGACAGGGCAGACAACGAAACAGTCTGCGTTCTGAAGGGGGTAAATAGTGATTTAGGCACGTAGCCCGGTCTCGGCCAGAGAGTGACACTGCAGTCACCGGATCCGAAGCGAATACAGTTGCTGTCCACAGGAAACGCATGTGAAAAACCCCTATGCGCATAGCTGAAGCGAGGGCAAGAAGAAGTACAATTTTGAGAGATAGCTCCTTCAAATCAATGGATGCTAAAGGTTCGAATGGTGGCTGTGAAAGAGCTCTTAACACCATCTCTAGGTCCCAGGGCGGATCTGAAGGCAGACGCGGGAGATGCAATCTCCTCGCTCCCTTAAGAAAACTCACCATCAGCGCGTGCCTACCGATCGATTGCCCGCCCAGCGGGGAATGAAACGAGGCAATAGCTGCCACATAGACTTTCAGTGTTGATGGTAGAGATCCACTATCCAGTCTGTAATGTAGAAAACGCAGAACATCCGAAATGGAGCAAGTAGCCGGGTCGATATGAACATCACGGCACAATTTCACAAACACTCCCCATTTCAGAGCATACAAACGCCTCGTAGAGGGTGCCTGTGCCTCCGAGAGCGTGTCGAACACACGAGAATGCAGGGTGTTCAGCTCCTCTGATATCCCCGAAGCAGCCACACATGAAGGCTCCACAACTCCGGGTTCGGGTGCCACACCGAGCCACTCACCTGAGATAGCAGATCCTTCCTGATGGGGATCGGCCAGGGTGGTGCCACCAGCAGCTCTGTCAGGTCTGGGAACCACGGCTGTTTCGGCCAGTTCGGGGTGATGAGTATCACCGAAGTCAAGTCAAGTCGAGCTTTATTGTCATTCTGCTACATGTGTGGACATATAGTGGAACGAAATGTCGTGTCTCGCAGGACCACGGTGCTACATACTAGTTAAACATAAGATAAACATACAACAATGCAAGTATAGGAAAAAAAACAATAGAGCTATACAACAGTTAACTATCTGACTATACATATACTAAAAATACTATAACTGCTATACCTAGTTGTCCACACATACACAAACTGAGACTGTAGCCCCCTCCTCCCTGATCTTGCATAACATCAGTGGCAATATCTTGATCGGAGGAAATGCATACAGCCTGGCTGCTAGCCAGTGAGATGTCAGAGCATCCCCTTCCAGCGGGGAGTGAGACAGGGAGAAGAACAGCGGGCAGTGTGCATTCTCACTCGTGGCGAACAGATCCACCTCCGCTCTCCCATAGCGGGTCCAAATCATCCGCACCGACTCGGGGTGCAACCTCCACTTGGGGCAGTCGTGGCCTAATGGTTAGGGAGTTGGGCTTGTAACCTGAAGGTTGCCGGTTCGATTCTCGCACCGGCAGGAATTGAAGGTGCGAGAGGCTGCAGAGAGAGTGTGAGAGGCACTCTCTCTGCCTTCGATACCATGATACCGTGCCCTTGAGCAAGGCACCGAACCCCCAATTGCTCCCCGGGCGCTGGAGCAATGGCTGCCCACTGCTCCGGGTGTGTGTGGGTTAAATGCAGAGCACCAATTTTGAGTATGGGTCACCATACTTGACAATACGTCACGACTTTCACTTTTCACTCTCCTTGAGGAATCCCCTTCCTCGAAAGCATGTCCGCCCTGCGGTTCAGGAGATGTGCGCTGCGCTGATGGAGAGAAAGTGACGGTCCGCCCATAGCAGGAGACTCGCTGCCTGCTTGTACAGAGCCCTGGAGCGTACGCCTCCTTGGTGATTTATGTACGAGACCACAGACATGTTGTCGGTGCGAATCAGTACATCATTGTTCCAGCTGCGGCCGAAAATCCTTTAGAGCTAAGAACACTGCTTTCAGCTCCAAGTAGTTTATGTGCCACCGGCTCTGAGGTTTTCACCACAGCCCCAAAGCCGGCATGCCCTCGCACACTGCTCCCCAGCCGCGAGTCGATGCGTCCGTCGTGACCACAACGCGTGACATTACCAAGCCCGGGGGAACCCCCCGGCTGAAGAGATCTGGGTTGCACCACGGCCTCAGAGTTTCGATGCAGCTGTGGGAGACCACGATGCTTAGACGGCCCGAAGTCCATGCCGTCCAAGTGACTTGAGATTTCAGCCATAATTGCAACGGGCGCATGTGCAATAAGCCCAGATGACATACCGCTGAAGCAGACGCCATGAGTCCTAGCAGCCTCTGAAATTCCTTCAAGAGAACAGAGTTGCCTAGTCTGAAATGGTGCAGCGAAGACAAAATGGCCGCCAAGCGCTCCCGAGAGAGGCGAGCTCGCATCTCCACCGAGTTAAAGCGCATTCCCAGATATGTTATAGACTGACTCAGGGCAAGAATTCTCTTCTGCGTGTTGACACATAGCCCTAGGGACTCCAAGTGACGACGCAGCGTGTCTATATGGCTGATTAGCGAGTGCCGGGACTGAGCTAAAATCAGCCAATCGTCCAAATAGTTGAGAATGCGCATCCCACTCGCTCTGAGGGGGGAAAGTGCTGCATCCATGCACTTCGAGAAAGTGCATGGGGCCAAAGCCAGCCCAAACGGGAGAACAGAGTATTAGTACGATGTGCCCTCGAAAGCAAACCTCAGAAAGCGTCTGTGATGAGGTGCTATCTGAATGTGAAAGTACGCGTCCTTTAAATCCACAGACGCAAACCAATCCCCGGGGCGAATTTGCACCAGGATCTGTTTCAGCGTTATCATCCTGAACGGATGCTTGCAAAGCACTCTGTTGATGGGTCTGAGATCTAGAATCGGGCGGAGTCCCCCGTCTCTTTTGGGTACCACGAAATAGCGGCTGTAAATCCCGCTCGCTCGGAGGGACTTTCTCTATCGCTCCTTTTTGAGCAGATTGCATACCTCTTGTCTCAGAACCAACGCGTTTCATTAGAGACTGCACCACACCATTGCAACGGGGTAGTCTGCATCTGAATTGAAGGGTATACCCACGCTTTATCACACCGAGTAGCCAGCGCGAGATCCCCAGAATAACTTCCCACGTGTTCAGGAACTGACATAGCGGCTTTAGCAGCTTGGTCGACGGATGCGCCGGCGAGTGATGCGTGACTATAACCTGTGTGGGTGGCGGCTCTGCACTGCTCTGAGGCAGGGCGAGCTGCATCACATTGACTGAGTGAGGAGGAAAGAGCTTTTTCTGTGAGGATGTATACAGTTTTATTGAACAGCATGTAAGAACACAAACATTGTGAATGCCGCACTCCAGAACATCACGCGACATTCTGCGTCGCTTGGGAGCTGGGCCTCTGGTGCGCTCCTCCCTCCTCACGACACCCTCAGGAAGATGGCTTGGAGGCTGCTTGCAGGCCAGCGTCACGTCGAGGGCTCCTCCGCTGTCCCTGGTGCCTTTTCCCTGGACCTGGCCAGACCTTCCTCCTTGTGTCCGGTTTCTGCCTAGGGGCCGCGGTAGCTGCTGCGGGTCTTTCCTCCCTCCTCTGGGCTGGGCGGGTCGCCGACGACGATCTGGAACGGGACGGTGGCTGGAACGAGCGCCTCGGCATGACGTGGCTCATGGCCTTGGCGTGCTTTTGAGCCTCCGAAAACTGCTCGATGATTGACTCTACAGCATCGCCAAAGAGGCCGGAGGGAGTGATCGGTGTGTTCAAAAGCACCTTATGGTCTGCGTCCCTGAGGTCAGCTAAGTTAAGCCATAGGTGCCTCTGCTGGACTACCATGAACCCCATGGCTCGGCCAATCGCCTGGGCAGCGCGCTTTGTCCAGGGACTGCAAGAGCTTGGCCTGGAATACTTGAAGCACCGCCATAGCGTGCAGGGCGGAGGCTCCCTCTCCAGCCAAGGAGTAAGCCTTGCTGGCCAGATGGGCTGTCATCCTGCATGGCTTGGAGGGCAGGCTGATATCCGAGCCCAGGGTTTTGGCCGACGCAGGGCACAGATGCGTGGCGACAGTCTCCTCGACGGGGGGCATGCGCACATACCCGCTCTGATTCAGCCCAGTCCTCCTTCTCCGAGGCTGAAATGGACATAGAGTCCTCCTCGCCTTCCTGGCTGAAGAAAACAAAGTCCGCGACGGACAGAGGGGGACGGAAACAATCATCAGAGAAGTTGACTGGGGATCGAGGCAACCGTTGAGAACGGTGGCTTCGCGCCAAATCGTCGCTTTCACCTTCGGGTGGGGGAGGGGGGACCCACCAGCGGCTCACTGGCGGCAGTGGGCCTCACCCCAAGGAGGCCACAGGCCACATTCTGGCGAGTCCTCAGCACGCGCATCGGCAGGTCTGCACAGTGCACGCAGTCAGACTCCTCCAGAGCCGCCTCCGCGTGGGCCAGGCCCACGCAGGCGATGCAGTGGTCGTGGCTATCCAGCGGGTCAATTGGTCAGGGCGTCAGTCTCTAGCTGCTCTCATTACCTGGTGATATTGAACAGAAATCAAATGGAGAAAATAAAGAACAAACAGAGGGCACACAGTAGAAGGTCTAATGTGAAAATACTGTATAAACCCCTTTTATTAGTGCTGTGACTTGAAACTCTAATGAACATGCTCACGCACATGGGCCAGAGAGGGGTCAAAGGTCTCTCTGGCCGTGTGTGTTTTTTCCCTCATTTTTTATACGACAAAGGCTTGTTCATTTTTATGAACAAGCCTTTATTTATTATATCACTGTATTATTTTTTTTAGATTTGCTACTGCAATAGCATGTGAATGTGAGACATTTCAACACTTTTAAAACAAATAACTAAATAACATACATTTAATATTAATAATGCCGCTTTTGTTGTTCGTGTGCAAAAGATGGCTTGTGTGCTTAAGGTTGCCTATATGCTGTTTAGTAAGAATGAATTGTAAAAAATGGGATATAACGAACACACTGATTCTATTTAATGCCTTATGCTGTAAGAAGTCATTGTAAATTACAGTAGAAGAATAACATGACATAAAATCAACCCATATCTACTTTCCTTCACGACCACTGACTGCATGGGGGTTAAATGAATCATTTATAGCCCCCCTTGTGACCTGTTTTTGTGTGTGTGTGTGTGTGTGTGTGTGTGTGTGTGTGTGTGTGTGTGTGTGTGTATAATGTATATTGTAAAATGTTACAATCACTGTTTTTTTCTCTTCTAATGCATAGAACATATGATCAAATGTCACATTTGACAATCTCACCTTCCCTGTTTCTTTTTCAGGAAATAACTAAAGTAAGGAACAAAATATAAAGTCTCGGACAAGATTTCCCGAAAGACCATTCTTATAAGTATATGGATATGTGAGGCAGAGATGGGTGGAGTGCAGAGGGTGAATGAAGGGAGGTCAGAAATTAGGTCAAAGCTGACAACAGAGATGCTGCTTGAGGACAGTCCGGGAGGAGCCCACCTGCATAAATAGAGAAAGAATTCCAGCAGAGAAAGATGATGTTGTGGTGTAGACACTAACTGTGCCCCTGCATTGATGGTCAAATATAGTGGTGTAGATATTCTCACTAGCGCAATCAATAAGTAAGACTGGGTAAGTTTATTTTTTTGTACTATATCTACAATTACATAAACTTTCTGAGTGTATTCAATGACTGTTTTAGAAGAAATCGAAAGATAAATGTCACTTAAAGTTTTTTCTAAATACACTTTTAGCAATAGATTTAGTCACTATAATGATTTCTGTTTTTTAGAAAAGAAAAAAAAAACTTTTTTATATCTCCTATTAGACTCTATTGAAAAGCCACAAGAATGAGCATCAAGGTATGTCATTTCTTTTGCATGCTGGTTAAATTATTACATTTTATATATTATATTAATTACATTACAGTTATTACATTTTATATATTATATTACATTCTAATTAAAATGTTTACTAATATGCAATTTTTCTTGACAAGGTATTTGTAACTTGGGTGATTATTGTTACAAGTAAGTTTGATTAAAAGGGAAACTTTTGTTAAAACCATTTAATACTGACATTTGTATGTGAGAAAAAATATGCTAACACCCCTTGTCTGTCATTACTTGTAGGTACACTTATCTCACCTTCGACTCAGAGTACGTCTCATTTTCTTCTTTATAATAATAATAAAAAAAAGAAAATCTTTAAAAGACTTCAAGTCATATGACACAAAGGCTCTCGTGTGGTCATCCTGTCTTTTTTTTGTGTGTCTATTTTTAGGTTGTATAACTCAGTGGTTTAACCATGATAACCCCAATGATGAAAATGGAGACAGTGAGCTCTTGGCTGACCTTCACAATATATATCCTGGACAAATATGTCCAAATCCAATTGATATAGATGTAGAGCCAGTCTTCGGCATACCATCAAATCAAACCTTTCAAGTGTGAGTGTATCAAAATCATTACAATGGTTTCAGGTATTATTTTGAGCCATATAACAAAAATTATCTTGCATAACGATTTATATGTAAAGGTTATTGTTTTTTTTTTTTTTTTTCTGAAGATATGATCCAGCAATTGGGTTTGAGTGCATAAATTCAAACCAAACAGGAGAGTTATGTGATGATTATAAGGTGCGCTTCACCTGCCCAGAGGAATGGTGTTCAAGTAAGTGTCATTTACACACAAAAACAAAAACTAAATAACTGACTAGCAGTTTACAATATTAAATTGTCTAAAATACCTGTTCACCATCCAGTATAAAAGTTGTAAGAACTGTAGGTATGATTTGCAAAAATGTCATGCAAAATAATATCAAAGCTCTAAAATAATTCAGATGTAATTTATCCTTCCTATAACAGAAAGCAGTGTGATGATCTCTTGTTGGTTTTGGATAAAATGATGATATTTACTAAGTTGATTTTCCTCTGTTAGCATGTAGGACACCCTGGTTTGACCAAGGTAATCCAAGTATAATAGGAGACTCTGAGACTCTGTCATCAATCCTGTTGAAATACCCACTACAGGTCTGCATTGAGCCCATCGCTATTGAGGTCGCAACCACTAGTGGGATCCCTGTAATGCCGGATGCACGTTTTCCAATGTACGACAAACAATTTCATATGTTCCATTTTAAACTTCCTTCAAGTAAAATAAATAATGATATGGATACATTGTTAATCTAAAGACAACGTGCTTATTCCACCAAACATGTTTGCATTACTTCTATGCACAGAATATCTGTTGCAGATCGCTTTCAGTTTAGCCCTTGCAACTTCAACCATTTCTGTACTTGAAGAAAAGTACTGAAATATGGAGTTTAGGAGCAGAAGAGAATGCATGCCCATTGCCCATTCACAGAAATATAAATTTAACATTTAAAGAAGACAGCAGTCATAATACTTGCCTCTGTGGGCGTGCTTTATCTTAAACACTCACTGTTGCTTATACAATTGCCCATTAATTTTCCCTGAATTGAAAGAGCATCTTAGCCAATCTCTCCAATATCTTAAAAATATGTTTTATAGAGCAGCATGTTAAACTGGAGCTTAAAGAGCAGTCATGCAATAAAGTGTAATGTGTCTCATCCCATTTACAAGTTTCACTATTAATCAGACAATTCTACATACAAAACTCCTAGCATATTATAAGGTTTTTTTTTTTTTTTTTTTTTTTGTAAATGTTAGATGATGTATTATTTTTCTGTAGATATGATCCAACAAAAGGCTTTACTTGTGTGAATCCACCATTAATTGAATGGTGGTGGTGGAAGTGGTGGTGTCAGGACTACAAGGTTCGTTTCACATGTCCGAAGAGTTTCTGCAAACCAAGTATGTATATTCATTTCATCTACTTTAATACTGTATGTTATGTGATTGTTTTTCTTTCTTTTTTTTTTTTTTTTGTCATAACAGTTTTCTCTATATGTTATTCATCAGAGTGTGTAACAAGGTGGTATGATTCTGACAACCCTGATACAAATGGAGGAGATTTTGAGTTTTTGTCTACCATTCTCAATAAGTACCCTGGAGAAATATGTCAAAATCCAATCGCAATAGAGGCTCAGACCGTCTCTGGCGATCCTGTGTATCAAACTGGAAATAACATTGAACTGTGAGTTTATCGAGTTTTAACACTGAGTATGTGAAGAAACAAAAATTGTGTTAAAAATTGTGTTAAAGGGTTTTTTTTTTTTTTGATGTTTTTAAATTATTTTGTCTTTTCTGAAGGTATATTTCAACATTTGGGTTTGCTTGCACAGACGTAAAACCAGGATTTTGTGCTGATTATAAGGTGCGCTTCACCTGCCCAGATGAATGGTGCTCAAGTGAGTGGCATTTGCACACAAAAAGAGACCCAATGTTCCCTTGTAAAAAAAGTAATATTTTTAAAATACATTTATTTCAAACTATGTATAGTTCAAATCTATTAACATATTTATTGACATATTGGTCGAGACTTGATGAGTTTTTGCGAAAACAGATAAGTCAGTTTTTTTAAATTTTCAAAAATCATGTTTTTTATTATGTTATCATGTTTTTGTGTTTTATTGTGTTAGCTGTATTTTTTTAGTATGTTTATTTATTTATTTATTTATTTTTTACCTAATCAAAATAACCCAACTGCAGTTGATTGAGATTAATTGGAATGCACAATGAAAAAACATGATTTTTGAAAATTGTTAAAAATTGAGTTATCTGTTTTTGCAAATGAACTCTTTGCTTACTGATATAAAAATTATAATTCAACTTTATTTGGAGTACTACTTGTGCATAATGCACATTTCTTAATATTAGGCCTAAAATGTGTTGTAATATCACTATTGAAGGGTTGTATGATCTTTGAATAATATCAGTCTACATGTGAGTTTAAAAAATTCTAGCTGAGCCCCCAGCGTGAGTTTTTTTAGGCGACCGTTATTTTTGAATGTATAGCCTTATTGTTTCCATGGCGACGCGTCATGCTTATCACGTGACACACAGCAGCCACGCTGTATGACACATGGATCGCTTTTATTTCGTTTTTCCTTTTTTTTATTATTATTAATATTCACAAACATACTCACTATATTATGAAATATCTGATATTCCGATTCTGAAGTATGTGCAAGTAAATGTATTTGGTAGTTTAAACACTTTTATAATGACCGTGTTAGTTGATCCATACCAGGTGATGGGCGCCGCCATGTTTGTTCGCGCTGAATCCGAGCTGTGGGATTTACAACACGTATATTCATCCTCTCTTCTCGAAACACGTTAAAGTAAGTCTCCGGTAAACTGGGAGAAGAGCAGAGTAAACTTTAAAGTTATCTTCACAATCTGTATATGATATAAATAAAATGTCGTCAGATTATATTTGTAAGGATCATTATTGCTGCTTCCATAGACATCAGTGCATATTTACAAACTATAAATGTATGGTTTTGCTAGTACTTATGTGTATTGAACTGTCTGAAACCTAAATTAAGCATTAAATGGTTGAAAGCACTGAATATTTGTGATAATATGACGAGTGCCCAGCGCCAGCCAACGCGCGAAAGCAGATTTGAATTCAGCTGTTGATGACGTGACGCACTGAACGTTCTAATCATACCGGTGTGATCGTACGCGTTAAGGGTTAAATGCAAGATATTTAAAGTCTACTAAAGTATACTTGCAATAGTTCCACTTTAGCACAATCAAAATTGTGACCGTGGACCACAAAACCAGTCATAAGTAGCACGGGTATATTTGTAGCAATAGCCAACAATCCATTGTATGGGTCAAAATGATTGATTTTTCTTTTATGCCAAAAATCATTAGGATATTAAGTAAAGATAATGTTCCATGAAGATATTTTGTAAATTTCATACCGTAAATATATTAAAACATAATTTTTGATCAATAATATGCATTGCTAAGGACAATTTTAAAGGCGATTTTCTCAATATTTAGATTTTTTTTTTTTTTTTGCACCTTCAGATTTCAGATTTTCAAATACTTGTATCTCAGCCAAATATTTTATGCTATTCGAACAAACCATACATCAATAGAAAGATTTATTCAGCTTTCAGATGGTGTATAAATCTCAATTTAAAAAAATTCACCCTTATGACTGATTTTGTGGTCCAGGGTCACAAATATACTTCGGTATATCTTTAGTTGAACTTAAGCACTACTTGCACACAATTAAAGTGCATTAAGTACAAAATTAGTTGTTCCAATTTAGCAGACTTTAAGCACACCAGTTTAGTATACTGAAATTACAATTGCAGGGTATTTTTATTAAGTACATAAATGTGTAAATGTATTTGTAGTATACTTGGCATGAAATAAATGTATTTCAAATATATTTTAGTATATTTATTTTTCACTAGGGTTACCAAATAACTGATTAGCAGTTTACAATATCATTAAATTGTCTAAAATGCTTGTTCACCTTCCATTATAAAAACTTGTAAGAACTGTAAGTGTGATTTGCAAAAATGTCATGCAAAATAATATCAAAACTCTAAAATAATTCAGATGTAAGACTAGGAATCTGTTAAAAATATTTTGAATTTTTCCTTTCTAAAACAAATCAATGTGATGATCTTTTGTTGGTTTTGGATAAGATGATGGTATATATCAAGTTGGTTTTCCTCTGTTAGCATGTAGGACACCCTGGTTTGACCAAGATAATCCAGATAAAGATGGAGACTGGGAGACTCTGTCATCAATCCTGTTGAAATACCCACTACAGGTCTGCATTGAGCCCATCGCTATTGAGGTCGCAACCACTAGTGGGATCCCTGTAATGCCAAATGGACATTTTCCAATGTACGACAAACAATTTCATATGTTCCATTTTAAACTTCCTTCAAATAAAATAAATAATGATATGGATACATCGATAATCTAAAGACAATGTGCCTATTCCACCAAACATGTTTGCATTACTTCTATGCACAGAATATCTGTTGCGGATTGCTTTCAGTTTACACATTTACATTCACCGAAATAATGTTAGCAGATGTACTCTTTTTCTGCAGATATGATCCAAAACAGGGCTTTGCTTGTGTGAATCAACCACTACATGGATGGTGGTGGTGGAAGTGGTGGTGTCAGGACTACAAGGTCCGTTTCACATGTCCAAAGACTTTTTGCCAACCAAGTATGTATATTCATTTGATCAACTTTATTACTGTATGTTATATGATTTGTTTGTTTTTTGACATAACGATTTTCTCTGTATGGTTTTCATTAGAGTGTGTAACAAGGTGGTTTGATTTTGACGACCCTACAAAAGGAGGTGATTTCGAACTCTTGACGGCCCTTCACAATAATTACCCTGGAGAAATATGTCCTAATCCAATCGGAATACAGGCTCAGACCATCTCTGGCCAGCCAGTGTATCAAACTGGAAATTACATCAAACTGTGAGTCTATTAAGTTGTAACACTGGGTATGTCAAGAAACAAAAACTTTTTTTAAATGATGTTCTTAAATTATTTTGTATTTTCTGAAGATCTATTTCAGCATTTGGGTTTTCTTGCAAATACGTAAAACCAGGATTTTGTGCTGATTATAAGGTGCGCTTCACATGCCCAGATGAATGGTGTTCAAGTGAGTGTCATTTGCACACAAAAACAGATCCAGTGTGTTACCAAATGATGAGAAAAGATTTTGAACAGTGTAACTAAAACACATCACAAAACTAAAATAATTTGTAAAAATGTCTTAACCTAGATGTTGGGTAATTCTTCTACAATAAAAATTGTGATATTGGTCTGACATTTTGATCTTAAATGAGAAATTTTACCCAGTTGATTTTCCTCTATTAGAATGTAGGACACCCTGGCTTGACCGAGATGACCCCAGTGGAGTAGGAGACTATGAGACGCTGTCGTTACTCCTGATAAGATACCCACTACAGGTCTGCCCTAAGCCCATCGCCATAGAGGTCACAACCATTAGTGGGACCCCTGCACTACCACCTGGAAACATATTTGTAGTGTACGGTATCATATATTCTCCATATAAATGTCTCCAATTAAAATTGACTATGCTGTTATTTCTTAATGCGATGTCAGATAGACATGAGGAGCTTAATCATTGCTTATTATGGATCTTCAGGAACACCTTTGCAAAATCTTTTGCACAAAACTGCTTATGAATTCCATTTTATAAATACAGTTAAAGGGTTAGTTCACCCAAAAATGAAAATTAGCCAATGTTTTACTCACCCTCAAAGCATCCTAGGTGTATATGACTTTCTTCTTTCAGACGAATCCAGTCGGAGTTATATTAAAATTTTTTCCTTGCTCTTCCAAGCGTTAGAATGGGAGTAGGCGGGTGTTTTTGTTCAACAGTCTAAAAGTAGTCAAATAAAGCGTGTGTATCCGTAATAAAACATGCCTCACATGGCTCCGGGGCATGTCTCCTGTAGCAAATCGATGCGTTTTTGTAAGAAAAATATCCATATTTAAAATGTTATAAACACTTTTTTCTCACTTCTGCTGACTGTCATGCATGCAAGCCGTTCCAGGGCGGATGACGTAGGACGTATGCATGGATTCGCTACAAGAGGACTTTATTCACCCCCCCAGAGCCGTATGAGGCACGTTTTATTACAGATGCATGTGCTTTATTTGACTTCATTTGGACTGTTGAACAAAAACACCCACCTACTCCCATTCTAACGCTTGGAAGAGCAAGGAAAATTTTTAATATAACTCAGATTGGATTCGTCTGAAAGAAGAAAGTCATATACACCTAGGATGCTTTGAGGGTGAGTAAAACATGGGTTAATTTTCATTTTTGGGTGAACTAGCCCTTTAATATATTTGTTATTTTCTGTAGATATGACCCCTTACAGGGCTTTGAGTGTAAGAATGGGGACTGTGAAGATTACATGGTCCGCTTCACATGTCCATTAAGTTTCTGCAACACAAGTATGTATCATAATTCTAAGTATTCAACTTCCATGTGTTGTATACATTTATTTTGTTCGTATTATAAAATTTTTAGATCACTTTTTTATTTTGTTTTTATATGTTTTTTTTCTCTGTGCTGTATTAATCAGCGTGTGTAACCAGGTGGTTTAATTCTGACAACCCTAAAACAAATGGAAGCGACTCTGAACTCTTGTCTGACCTTCTCAGTATGTACCCTGGAGAAATATGTACTAATCCAATCGGAATAGAGGCTCAGACCGTCTCTGGCGAGCCAGCATATAAAACTGGAGACATCTTTCAAGTGTGAGTCTATCAAATCTATTACATTGCTTTACAGGGCACATGCTTCTGATAGCATTTTGTAGAGAAACCAAAAATTAACTCTCATTTTATTCTGTGTTTGTGAAGGTATAATCCAGCCTCTGGGTTTGCTTGTGTAAATGCAGGCCAGTCAGGAGGAGGCATTTGTGCTGATTATAAAGTGCGATTCTCATGCCCAGAGACATTTTGCTCAAGTGAGTGACATTTACGCAACAAATACTACTGCTGATGAAGGAAAGTGGGCTAAAGACCAAGAGATTCTATAGTGGAATGCCAAATTAATTTATCTAGAACTACAATAACATACCATTGTGTTAACATGTCATCAGTGGGTTGGTATAGCACCTTCCCATCTGTGGGTTATTTGGGTTAAAATCCAGTTAGGTTAAAAGTTACCCAACAGTTGAGTTAATTATTTATATTAATTCACATCAGTATTTTTTATAAAATTACTTAATAAAACTACATTATAAAACTACTTTGTTTTCAAATACAGATTTTGTTTATTTAAATATGCAAATAATAAATTTTTAACAAATATATTTTGAAATGTAAAACAGTTTTAAGTACTGTAAATTCATACAGTAAATGTTTTTCATACAAAACATAAAAGTACACATACAACTAGCATATTTTCAAGATGTACAGTGAATTCAAAACCAACAAATGTGTATCAATTCATATTCATTCATATCAAAACATACAAAAATGTGCAAATACAGTACACAAATAAAACAAACATAACATACAAACATACATCAATAAAAAATTATCATAAACAAGTTATACAGTTTTTTTTTCCAACTGCATATACACAATCTTTACTTGTCACACAATTTCTGAAACCTGACACTCAAACACCAGAACCACAAACCAAATCTGCAAAACCATACACTAATTTTCGGGCTTTGACTCAGTTTTCAATTTCATAAAACTCTTTTTGCAAAACACAACACACAATTCTCTATGTAACACACAAACATTTAACAGGAATTAATATTATGGCAAAGGTGTTTGCTTTTGTGATGTGTTTGTGATATTTTGAATGCAGTGCTTCATTTTGAAAGCAATGTGAAGCATTTTGTGTGTGCAATTCTTGGATTTGTGTGTAAAGTTTTGAAAAAAAGAGGCAAAGTTTTGAAAATGTGTGTAAGCAGTTGAAAAAAAAAACTAATAATAATTAAAAAAAACAAAAACAAATCTGCTGGCTGCTGGACCTACTGATGATCAGTAAAATAAAAAGTTTTTACTGATCACTAAATAAAAGATTTTTAAGGAGGAGGCAGTGTGTTGAAGGAAATCTTGGAATATTAAAGACTGTGTGCTGAAAAAACTCCCAAATGGGAGCAAAAGGCTTTGGGTAGTTGATGTCATACACATAGAAAAGTTTGCAGCACAGATCCACTGCTTGTAAGGTCTTCTGTTCCATTGCCTCCCCGCTGAAAATTCTTGGAATTACTACAGCAATGCTGGTGTCATCCAGTAGTGTAAAACTTTCTTTATCCACTCCTTCCTCTGTGATAAGATGAAGCAGAAGAAACATTTTACAGATGAACTAGTAAACTAGTTAGAGCTGCTCAATTACGGCAGTAATATCATGAACAGTTATTTTAGTCAATATTGAAATCACGTACTAGTACTAGTACTAGGTTAACTCATGTGAGTAAATTTTACCACACTTACATATTTGACTGATTTGGTTGTTAAGTTTGGACTTGTAAGGAGGAACAAAAGTACACCGCTGTGAACGAAAGGAAGGTGTGCTGGACTGAATGCGACCGCAACACACTAATCATTTCACCTTGTTTATCTTTTTCATAATTGTTGGAAGTCATAATTGAAGTTGAAAACCTACACTACGAATCAAAAGTTTTTGAACAGTAAGATCTCATATTTTTTAAAGAATTCTCTTCTGCTCACCAAGACTGCATTTATTTGATCCAAAATACAGCAAGAGCAGTAATATTGTGAAATATTTTTACTATTTAAAATAACTGTTTTCTGTTTATTCTATTTAAATATATTTTAAAATGTAATTTATTCCTGTGATCAAAGCTGAATTTTTAGCATCATTACTCCAGTCACATGATCCTTCAGATATCATTCTAATATTCTGATTTGCTGCTCAAAAACATTATTATTATTATTATTATTATTATTATTATTATTATTATTATTATTATTATTATGATGATGATGATGAAAACAGCGGAGTAGGAAAAAAAAAGCTTTCTTATGGGAGAATTGGATTATTTTTAGACTTTTCTAACAGAGAATCTTGTTTTTTGCTGTGTAGTAATGAATGTGGTGATCATTGCATTGATGCATTTCATGGTGGCTAATGGCCAGCACTTTTCAGTTCAAACACTGTCCTACATAAGACTCACTGTTTACAGATACATATACAAGCAAAATTCATGTCTTTCAGTAAGTAAATGAACAGTAAAAAAATAAATAAAATAATAATAATAATAATAATAATAATAATAATAATAATAATAAATTAACTATATGCTACATTGAAAAAAAAAAAAAAAAAAAACTTTACACCAACTTTTTGCAATTAACTTATTTATTCTCTTTATTAACTGACAACCACAGACCAGCAAAAACGAATCATTTGCGCTCTCCGAGCGTTTTGGTGCGCAAAGTCTTTCAGTGCGTTCCAAACGGGATATATCGCCCTCCGAAGGGCACTTCGGAGTGAAAACAATCATGGCCGCCATATTGAAGGGTCGTTCCAAACCGAAGTGCTCAAAACTAGCCACTTCAAAGGGCCCTTCGGAATGAAGGATTTCGAAGGGTACAACTGATGGACACTTCGGGCTCCCATGAGCCTTTGCACAGATTCTTTGCATGATGACGCAGAAGGGCACTTCAAGAAACAGTTGTTTGGTCCCCTGCACCCTTCAACCCTTCGAAGCTATCACTCCAGGGGGTAAACCCCTTTGAAGGGATTAGGGAATAGGGATGAGCCCTTCCGAATGGAACGCAGGGTTTGATCGCAGCTTTAAACTCGGCATGAAACGGAAGTTGCGACTGTCTTTTTTTTTCTCTACTGTGACGTATATCCGAGTGAAACGGCATCTGAAATGGGAGGGCGGGACTTGATTTCATTCTTCGAGAATTGATTGGATCGTTGGAAGTTGAGGCGTTACTAACAAAATGGAGGCAGATCTGAAATGCCAGTTTGCAGTTAGTGTTGGGGGATTTCTCACCACGGGATTCACCGCCGACACCCAAGCATGAATAAATGAGTTATTTATTAGGGATGACAACCACGATCAACAGCACAAAACATGCCTAAACAGCGCGCATCAAAAAATAAGAATATTCGATTTTGATTTCATGCCGACTTTAATGTCGATGTTGCGAGCATTCTCAGAACTAAACTGCGCAGTCTTCTTTTTTTGTAATATTGTGCTCCGGAGAAATGTCTTGATCACTTTCCATTTCGAGAACAATCGATTAATTTTATGACAAAATCTGGTGACAAGTCATCAGTGAACCGCTAAAGCGTTTGCCATTGAAACAGAGAAGCGCAGCAGCGGACCAGGGCACAAAAGCATATTTCACTTAAATCATTAACAGATTAACAAAACGAAAGGGGAAAAAATTGTGCTGAGTTTCTATTCATTGTGACGCGATCCAAAGTTCACATAAAGGAAAACAATGCGGAAAGCCGCAAAAGCAATTTTGCAAAAGCTTTACAGTTTTCTTTTCTTCTTCTTTTTTTTTTTTTTTTTTATTAGCCTATTATTATTTTGCCAAGGCTTTTATTGATGAATTATGTCTTGCTTGTATGACCAACCAGCGTATGACTAAATTACTATTAACAGCTGGGAAAACAATGCAGTGCAGTGATCGCACTGGCGCCTTTACAGGGTTTGTTGTGGAGGGAATGGAATAAAATAGCCTGTGTTTATAATGTTTGTAAACATGTTGATTTACCGGTATTTTAGCCTATACTATTTCTGAAAAATAATAAAATGCGACGTGTTTTTTCCTCTGAAAACGCAATTTAAAAAAAAAAAAAAAGTAGCCTTTTTTTAACCACACTGAAATAAATGATTCATTGAATTTACTAAATTGTTTTAAGGTAAGTGGTTGCAATCAATTTATATCAGCTACATTTAAATAAACAAATTGATTTGACTAACTTCCAACATATTTTTTTTTAATTAAATGTAGCTAAAATAAATTGTTTGCGACCGCTTACCTTATAAAAATGAAGTAGCATTTTTTTCAGTGCATGCAGAAAAACATTTTAAATATCTTGAAAAAATACTTTAATGTCTTTAAAGTGTCTTTGTTCGTTTAAAACATTTGGCCAAAATCTAGAAAAAATGATGCTGGCTATGACTAAGCTAAAGGCTACAAGACTCTCTTCGTGTTTTTTTTTTTTTTTTTTTTTCTCTTTGAGTAGCCGAAAGGAAACGCTGTACTTTATTATTATTATTATTATTATTATTATTGTTGTTATTGGCAAAGACAAAGTCAAAGACAAAAAAATAAATAAATAACGCAAACCATTTTTTCTACACAAACCAGTTTCATAATGGTAATACAGAGAAACGCATGAACAGAAACCGGTAAAATACCGATTCTGCTCGGAGTGAACCGATTTTTTTCTCTCTCTCTGGTTTTTACGCCCTGCTTAAAGCATACGGAGCCCCGCACGTGACATGCATGGGGGAAAAAAATGATCGTGAGCACCAATTCGTTTTCTCGTTTTACTAAATTGTGCGCATCATATTACTAAATCGTGGCCAGGATTTTGTTGAATCAAATCAACGAACAAAATATTATATCGTGCGCACAATTTACTTGGACTAAATGGAGGGAACAAGATAGTAAGTTTTGCGCACGATTTAGCAAAACGAGGGAACGAATTACAGTATCTCATAAAAGTGAGTACACCCCTCACATTTCAGCAACTATTTTATTATAACTTTTCAAGGGACAATACTATAAATCTATGAAACTTGGACATATTTTAGAGTAGTCAATGTGCAACATGTATAGAAGTGTAGATTTACTGTCCTCTGAAAATAATTCAACACACAGCCATTATTGTCAAAATAGCTGGCAACAAAAGTGAGTACACCCTAAGTGAACATTTCAAAATTCAATTTGTGTCCAATGTGTCAATATTTTGTGTGAGCACCACTGTTATCTAGAATTGCCTTAATCCTCCTGGGCTTGGAATTGACCAGAGCTGCACATGTTGTTGCTGGGATCCTCTTCCACTCCTCCATAATGACATCACCGAGCTGCTGGATGTTAGACACATGACGCTTCTCCACCTTCCACTTGAGGATGCCCCACATGTGGTTAATAGGGTTCAGGTCTGGAGACATATTTGGCCACTCCATCACCTTCACCTTCAGCTTCATCAGCAAGGCAGTTGTCATCTTGGCCGTGCGTTTGGGGTCATTATCATGTTGGAAAACCCAGTTTCTGAAGGGAGGGCATCATGTTCTGCTTCAGAATGTCACAGTACATGTTGACATCCATGTTTCCCTCAATGAACCGCAGCTCCCCAGTACCAGCAGCACTCATGCAGCCCCAGACCATGATGCTACCATCACCATGCTTGACTGTAGGCAAGACACAATTTTCTTGGTACTCCTCACCAAGCCGTCACCACACATGCTGGACACCATCTGAGCCAAACAAGTTTATCTTAGTCTCATCAGACCACAGGACATGGTTCCAGTAATTCATGCTCTTGGACAGGTTGTCTTCAGCAAACTGTTTGCAGGCTTTCTTGTGAGCCAGCTTCAGAAGAGGCTTCCTTCTGGGACGACGGCCATGCAAACCGACTTGTTGCAGTGTGTGGCGTATGGTCTGAGCACTGACAAGCTGACCTTTCACTTCAGCAACCTCTGAAAGCAATGCTGGCAGCACTCATGCGTATGTTTTTTGAAGCCAGCTTCTGCACCTGACGCACACCACGAGGACTCAACTTCTTTGATCGACCCTTGCGAGGCCTGTTCCGAGTGGAACCCATCTTGGAAAACCTCTGTGTGACACTGGCCACTGTACTGTAGCTCAGTTTCAGGGTGTTACTGATCTTCTTATAGCCTATAGGCTATCTTTGTGGAGAGCAACAATTCTAATTCTCAAATTCTCAGGGAGTTCTTTGCCATGAGGTGCTATGTTGAACATCTAGTGGTCAGTATGAGAGAACTGTAATCAAAGCATCAAATTTTAACTGCTCTAATACAAGATACACAAATTTGTATAGTCCTGTCAAGCAGACAAAAACATGAACATGATGAATAGGACGTGGCTTTGCATGGTTAAACGACGTGTAGCTGTGATCATTTGGGTGTACTCACTTTTGTTGCCAGCTATTTGGACAATAATGGCTGTATGTTGAGTTATTGTCAGAGGACAGTTAATTCACTGCTATACATGTTGCACATTGACTACTCTAAAATATATCCAAGTTTCATTTTTATAGTATTGTCCCTTGAGAAGATATAATAAAATAGTTGCTGAAATGTGAGGGGTGTACTCACTTTTGTGAGATACTGTATATTGTGCACACGCTTTACTATTTTTTTCCCCTGCGTGTCATGTGTGGGGCTCTGTACATAAGCCACTTTAAACGTAAAAATATCCACTTCAATATGGTGCGGTTGTCTTATTACCGGTAGAAGTATAGTGTTTAAGACAAGTGAAATGTGAGAAAAAAAAAAAAGATTTCTCCCTGTTGTTGTTTTAGATTTAGAACATTAAGCCCCCTCCACTGCACTACCTTTGCGCTCACGTCTCGCGTCTTTTGCAGTGTCTCGAAGCACTGCCTTTTAGAATGTCCTGCGATGGGTACCGCGGGGGCTGTGGGGGTGTCCCGTACGCCACTGCATGTCATATATGACAAAATATATGACCAAAAATCAATGTAAAAAATGGCATGATTCAGGTATTTCTTTGGCAGGATTATTTTCTGTTATAAAAATCATTAGGGCTTTTCACACTTGAACTAGTTAACCCTGGGTCTTATGTACTGGGTAAATGGATTTCTGGGTTCTCTTGATTCACATTTCACACTGCTCGTAATTTTGGTTAACAGTTATTCCTGGGTATTCATACACTGACGTTTCAAACTATATATCCCCTAGACCCTTTTTGTGCCAACGTCACGATTACGTCACAGCGCTAGCCAATCTGGTTTTGTCTGTTAAAGTTAGCTTATTTAAATAACAATCACGGTCCTGCACAGTGAGTGATCTTATATATGCAGGAAAAAAAATCTACACTAATTGTTAAAAAAACAAGCTAACAAACTTAATAGCATATTTGTGTTGTTAGTGTCATTGTTTGGACAAACGCAGTATTTGATCTGTTTACATAGCATTGTGCATCCTCATGTTTGGCAACGGTATTATCAAGTTTTTCCTGAAAAGGCTTTTAATAAATAAATAATAAATAAATAAAACAGTCTAAATAAAACAGGCTAAATAAAACAGTCTCCAATTAACATGTCACAATTTGACAATTTTCCCCTCAAATGTTGAATTGACTGTTTATACAATGCATGGTGTTTCTGCGATTGTCTAAAGCATAGATATCTGTACATACAGGTGCATCTCAATAAATTAGAATGTCGTGGAAAAGTTCATTTATTTCAGTAATTCAACTCAAATTGTGAAACTTGTGTATTAAATAAATTCAATGCACATAGACTGAAGTAGTTTAAGTCTTTGGTTCTTTTAATTGTGATGATTTTGGCTCACATTTAACAAAAACCCACCAATTCACTTATCTCAACAAATTAGAATATGGTGACATGCCAATCAGCTAATCAACTCAAAACACCTGCAAAGGTTTCCTGAGCCTTCAAAATGGTCTCTCAGTTTGGTTCACTAGGCTACACAATCATGGGGAAGACTGCTGATCTGACAGTTGTCCAGAAGACAATCATTGACACCCTTCACAAGGAGGGTAAGCCACAAACATTCATTGCCAAAGAAGCTGGCGGTTCACAGAGTGCTGTATCCAAGCATGTTAACAAAGTTGAGTGGAAGGAAAAAGTGTGGAAGAAAAAGATGCACAACCAACCGAGAGAACCGCAGCCTTATGAGGATTGTCAAGCAAAATCGATTCAAGAATTTGGGTGAAACTTCACAAGGAATGGATTGAGGCTGGAGTCAAGGCATCAAGAGCCACCACACACAGACGTGTCAAGGAATTTGGCTACAGTTGTCGTATTCTTCTTGTTAAGCCACTCCTGAACCACAGACAACGTCAGATGCATCTTACCTGGGCTAAGGAGAAGAAGAACTGGACTGTTGCCCAGTGGTCTAAAGTCCTCTTTTCAGATGAGAGCAAGTTTTGTATTTCATTTGGAAACCAAGGTCCTAGAGTCTGGAGGAAGGGTGGAGAAGCTCATAGCCCAAGTTGCTTGAAGTCCAGTGTTAAGTTTCCACAGTCTGTGATGATTTGGGGTGCAATGTCATCTGCTGGTGTTGGTCCATTGTGTTTTTTGAAAACCAAAGTCACTGCACCCGTTTACCAAGAAATTTTGGAGCACTTCATGCTTCCTTCTGCTTACCAGCTTTTTAAAGATGCTGATTTCATTTTACATCAGGATTTGGCACCTGCCCACACCGCCAAAAGCACCAAAAGTTGGTTAAATGACCATGGTGTTGGTGTGCTTGACTGGCCAGCAAACTCACCAGACCTGAACCCCATAGAGTATCAATGGGGTATTGTCAAGAGGAAAATGAGAAACGAGACCAAAAAATGCAGATGAGCTGAAGGCCACTGTCAAAGAAACCTGGGCTTCCATACCACCTCAGCAGTGCCACAGACTGATCACCTCCATGCCACGCCGAATTGAGGCCGGTAACTAAAGCAAAAGGAGCCCCTACCAAGTATTGAGTACATATACAGTAAATGAACATACTTTCCAGAAGGCCAACAGTTCACTAAAAATATATTTTTTTTATTGGTCTTATGAAGTATTCTAATTTGTTGAGATAGTGAATTGGTGGGTTTTTGTTAAATGTGAGCCAAAATCATCACAATTAAAAGAACCAAAGACTTAAACTACTTCGGTCTGTGTGCATTGAATTTATTTGATACATGAGTTTCACAATTTGAGTTGAATTACTGAAATAAATGAACTTTTCCACGACATTCTAATTTATTGAGATGCACCTGTAGATACCACATTCGACTACTCCAGACATGTTAATGCGTCCACCAAATCCCCAAAAAAATGGGATAACCTTTCACAGATGAGAACAGTTTAAAATCATATATGTATTGCAGTGTAAATACAATTGTCTGACTCGACGCGTCACTGACAAGTATTTTAAACAGGAAACACACAAATCTTAACGTAGGGTGACCATATTTTAGTTTTCCAAAAAGAGGACAGTGGGGGCGGAGTTTGTGGGCGGGGTTTCGCCTAACAGTATATGTAGCAAGGTTTTTTTGTTTGTTTGTTTTGTTTTTTTAATAAATAAAAAGAAAACAAGTAGGTCTAGATAGAATAGAAAAAGAATAGGGAATGCTAGTGTTAGAGAATAATTTTTAAATAAAAATAAAACAAGTCAATAGAACAGAAAAAGAAGAAAATGCTTGTATTAGAAGGTCATTATTTATAATAAATAGAAAGAAAATAAGTAGAAAGAACAGAGAATGCTAGTGTTAAAGGCTCTTTTTTCTTTTTAACTAAAACAAGTTGTTAGAATAGAAATAGAACAGAGAGTTCAAATGTTAGGGTCAAAAAAAATATAAAAAAGAAATAAGCAGATAAAATTAGAATAAGCATTAGAATAGAGAGTGCCAGAGTTAGAGGGTCAAATGAAGATGAAAGAGATGTGTTTTCAGCTGTTTCTTGAAAATGATTAAGGATTGAGTTGGGCAGGTCATTCCACCAGAAGGGAACAGTTAATGTAAAAGAAAAAAACTTTATCATAGCTAGAATGCAAAATGTTTCAATACAAGCATTTCAGTCAAATGTAATTTATGCAATATTTCAAACCTTTAATCTACTTGGGAAAGTCAACCCATGGCAACAGTTTAAAAGTAGCCCAATTCTGTGGAAAAAACGCGGACTCGGCAACCCTGCATCCAACAAGAGCTGCAGGAGTCAGATTTGACTGATCACAGGTCGAGAATAATGAGAGATGACTGACAAGACTATGCTGGAGTATTTGCTGCTCACTTATCTTGTGAAATGTGCTCCTTTTACACAGAGTGCGTGTGATCGCGAAATCGAAAGTGAAAGTGAACAGCGCCAACGCTCATTCGAAAGAGATGTAAATACTCCTACTGACAGGGGCTCCCTGATGCGCCAAAATTATATACAATATTAGAATATTTAAAGGAGTGGACACGAAAATCGCGGGAGCGAAATACATATTGCGGGAGCAGGCGGCAATGGTAAGAAATTTAAGGAATTTTTAGGAATTTTTAAGGATTAAGGAAACAGCCGAATCCCGGACATTATGGGCGATTAAGAAATCTCGGCCGGACACATTTTTTTTAGGTCCAAAAAGAGGACATGTCCGGGGAAAAGAGGACGTATGGTCACCCTATTTAACGCTTTCTTCGAGTTGTATCCTTCAAATACAGTGGTATTTGTCATAATGTTGCGGAGATGCCTTCACATAACGTACACTTCTGTGCAGCTGCGGTTGTGCAGTAATCTATTGTTCAAACTGGACCGTTCGACCACCGAATCCAGCAGTGTCCGCCATAACATCGAAGTAAGTGCGCATCATTTATCGTTGTTCTCATTGTTCTCGCTAAAATATTTTCTCATAACATGAGATCTGCAGTTTAGTTTAAACATAAATTATTGTGCACCTATAGCACTCCTCGCTGTCCTTAAAACATAGCATGCCACAGGAAAAGTGATCAAGCGCATCCACTACAAATAGCCAGAGATGAGCACAATTACATCAAAAAGTATTTAGTTACAAATTACAAATACTTGCTCATCAGATGTATTTAATTTAAAATACAAAATATTGGTGTGAGAAATGTATTTAATTAAAATACAAGTAATTTGTAATTTGAAAATACAAAAATACAAACAATATTTACAAGCAATCAAGAGCAAGAGAGAGTGCCATTACATTTAGTTACTCATATAAGAGAAAGATTAAGTGCTTTCCCCTCCTTGAACAACATATAAACAACATATTTATTAACAGCATATTCTTTAACCCTAACACGACAATATATCCAATTTATTGATCAATATTTCTTCTAATTTCTGCTTACTTTAATACCATCAAGCATTTGTCTACAAAAGAAAAGTAGCTAACTTTTGCCAAGCAAGCTAACGTCACTTGTCAGCTAGCAAGTAAAGTTATAGAGCAGCTTTTTCTTCTGTCCTGTTGCTGTAAAAACATTCAGTGAGCAATATCTTATAGTATATTTTAATACATACTTAGCCAGTTTGCACTGAGCACCAAAACAGATTTTCTTTTTCTTTTTTTTTTCTCCAGTTGGAAGATGGAACCATTGACAAATTAAAGGTTTATTTCACCCAAAAATAAAAATTCTGTCATTAATTACTCACCCTTGTGTCGTTTCACACCCATAAGACCTTCGTTCCTCTTCCGAAAACAAATGGAGATCTTTTTGATGAAATTTGAGAGCTTTCCCTCTATAGGCAGCAACGCAGCTTATACAGTCAAAGCTCAGAACCGTAGTAAAGACATCGTTAAAGTAGCCTACTCCATGTGACTTCAGTGATTTAACCTCAATTTTATTGTTTAACCTCAATTTTGACGCGAGTGCTTTGTTTGCACAATAAAAAATAAATTACAACTTTATGAAAATATTTATCTATATTGTGTGTTCACAAGAGGATTAAAAAGTATTTGTGTTGTGTTCATGACATAGATGACTTGTGTCAACACAACGCACATGAGTGAGTGTTCACTAGAGTACCGCAACATGTGTTTGGATAATATTTTCGGAAATAAAGTGGTAAATTATGCTTTTGTGCAAAAAACCACTCACGTCACTTAATAGAATTGGATTACTTAATGACATGGATTAGTGATGTCTTTTCTGAACCTTAAATGTGTAAGTTGCATGACTGACTGAAGAAGGGCAGAAAGCTCTCGGATTTCATCCGATAGAAAAAAATAGGAATAGAATAAATAGGAAATAATAACATACAACTATTTTTTGAAAGACCACAATATACAAAACAAACAATATATGGTATGTGTGTGCACTGGTATGTTATTTACTAATGCAAAGAAATGTAAATAAGCAGCATGGTGTGTTAAATAAATAAATAAATAAATAAATAAAATGTATAAATAGGGTTGTGCCTTTTTGTGAAGAAAGATATTGTATTATCTGAGAATAAAATGATCTACTTGATTATGTATTTAAGTATTTTAAATACAAAATACTGTCTCTCAAAGTATTTAATTACAAATTACATTTGATATTTTTTTTTTTGTCCAGCAAAATACAAATTACAAAATACGTATTTTGTAATTGAATACGCCTACGTCTAAATTCATATAATTTTGGTTTAACTTCTGCGCAATGACTTAATGTAATTTCAGTGCTTATCAAGTCAAAGTCAAAGTCAAAGTCTGCTTTATTGTCAATTCTGCCACATGTACAGCACATACATACAGAGAATTGAAATTGCGTAACTCTCAGACCCATGGTGCATACAGTTAACAATAAAACACTAACAGTAGACGTAAAATGCAGATAAATACAGTTTAAAATATAAAAACAAACTATACAGATATACAAATAAGGACATTGTAGAAAAGAGTTAGATTTAGTGGCATAAGGCACATGGCAGATAAAATGCAAATCGGTTAAATAAATAAACAAAACAAAACTGTGCTTATCTCTATTAATGAGAGTGGAATATTTAATGTAGAACTGAATGAAATGAAAACAGAGTTTAAAATCATTGTTTAGGCTTCTTCATTACTTTTCTCACTCCAGGAAAAATAGTTTGTACGCATGGTCTAGATGTCCCTATGGTGGTTACATATTTACACCAGGTTTATTTTTTATAAATCCCGATGTGTGCGTGGAAAATTGCGAACGCATATTTCTATGCCCATTTTGTGCATAAGCAACATTTATAAATGAGACCCCAGAACTGTTTGATTATGCACATTTTTCTATAGGCCTATTGCCCTTTGTGTTCAACAGAAATAGAAATTCATACAGGTTTGTAACAACTTGAAGGTAAATAAATAATGACAAATTAATAAATTAAATCCTAATAATCTGCTGAATTGTAGATATAGATATTCATACATGTAAATAACTACGGTTGCAGATGTTCAGCTTGCCTTTTAATTGCTCACGGACTGGCTTTGATGACACCAATATGGCGGACCGCGTATAGCAGTGAAACTTTTCTCTACCTGGGGTTAAAATTGCCGTTTTAAAAGCCCTATTGGGATATTCATAATATTGGATGTTATATGACATTTACTTATGCCCTCCATTAGCTTGTAGGACATCTTGGTTGGACAGAGATGACCCTGATAATCCAGGAGATCGTGAGATCTGGACAGAGGTTCAGGCATCACCATATGTCTGTACATCACATGTCACATATCTACCCATTGCTATTGAGGTGGTCACAACCGTTAGTGGGAGCCCTGCACTGCTGACTGGAAACCTTTTTCAAGTGTATGACTAAAAATATTATAAACAAATAAATTAATTTCATATGTAATTTTGTAATGATTAACAGCCATCTGCTCTCATTCTGCAGATTTGATCCACTACTGGGCTTTGAATGTGTGAATAATCAGCAGGGTGGAGGGGTCTGTCAGGACTACAAGGTCCGCTACACATGTCCGAAAAGCTTCTGCGAGTTTGTAGTTCACCTAAACCTCACAAATGAGGTCGCAAACTTTACAGTCAGAAATTAAGCTTTGGTGAAACTACATTTTCAATTTAAGTTTAGATAGCATGTTAGATTAAATGAAAAGAAAAAAAGAAAAAATACAACATTAAACATTTGCATTATCCTTCCCTGTCTCAGCTTTAGTTGTTGTGAGTCAAGTTGTGTGGTGAAATTCTTTGTAAGAACATTGGCGGAAACTGTTTATGGTGATCCCTGCATATCAGCAAACTTGTGCACATTTTACTTGTTAATTTTTAATGGCTAACATGTTGTCAACCATACTGCTATTTCCTCAAAAATCATAGCATTATAAGCATGAAAGTTATTAGCTAATTCATGACATCTAACTAATTCAATAATTAGTTAGTACTAATAATTAATTCAATAACATATTGTGACTAGGCAAGTTCATAGGTCTTGTTTAAACGTAATGAAAGAGTTTTGTACAATGACAGCATTTAACCCACACGTACTGTGCAGTTACCACAGTATAACTTTAACTTATTTTATTGTCAGGAGAATATAGCACAGCATTCAGTGATAATTAAAATATTAATAATGATAATAATAAAAATGACAATTTATATGTGAATTTGACACACACGTCTGGTTAGCTATCCTTGTACTCTCCATAGGCGTAATGGTTTTTATAGGCTACTGTACAAACCCAACCCAATGTGTGTATTCAGGTTTAAGTCCCCACCAGGATATATAAACCTGTACACAGACACACACACAGTACCGCCGCTCCCTATACGCAGAGTACGCAGTTTGCGTAGGGCACCAACTCCCAGGGGGGCAACATCCCAGTTGCTTAAAAAATAAATAAATAAACACGTGACGCGCCATTCCCGCATCCGCTTGCACCTCATGTTTGCGGCTGAATGCAAATGATCATAACTGATGGACAACTATGCTCGTGAAGACATCAGCAATCCGGCGCCAAGAAACGAAAAAATAAATAAATAAATAAATAAGAAAGGATGAAATCGAAGCCCGTGCATCAATTTCAGGTAGGCTACATCAGGGACGTGCAGAGAGTTCCTCAGGGGCAGGGGCTCAAATGTAAAATAGGGGCAATGTAAAAAAATAAATAAATAAAAAAATTATAGGCCAAAAGCGATGCATTACTATTTTATATTTTTGCAAGAAGTCACTTTTGGTCATCAAGCCTGCATTTATTTGATTAAAATTTTAATATACTTTAAAATATATTTTATGCAATGCTGAATTATTATCAATGTTGGAAAGTTGTGCTGCTTAATTTTTTTTTTTTTTTTTTTTATAGCCGGTGATACTTTTTTTCAGGATTCTTTGATGAATAAAAAGTTTAAAAAGAACAGCATTTATTTAAAATATAACTTTTGTAACAAAATACACACGTTCAAAAGCTTGAGGTCAGTATTTATCTTTTTATTTATTTTTTGAAAGAAATTAGTTTTTATTCAGGAAGGATTTGTTAAATTGATACAAAAAAAAGTGATAGTAGATTTATATAGTTAGAAAACATCTCTATTTTGAATAAATGCTGTTCTTTTTTTAACTTTGTTTATCAATGAACCCCAAAAAAGTATCACAGGTTCCAAGAAAAAAAAACAAACAAAAAAAACAGCACAACTGTTTCCATCATTGATAATAAATCAGCATATTAGAATGATTTCTAAAGGATCATATGACACTGAAGACTGGAGTAATGATGCTGAAAATTTAGCTTTGCATCACAGAAATAAATTATATTTTAAAGTATTATAAAATAGAAAAACATTATTTTTAATTGTAATAATATTTCACAATTTTTCAGTTTTTTTCTGTATTTTTGATCAAATAAATGCAGGCTTGATGAGCATAAGACACTTTCATAATGCTGCATAACTATCAAAAATTGCAATAGCCTATAATAAAGTCCTTTCACGTCACGACAGCCTAAACTTCACATAATAGGCCTGTAGGTGGCACTTTGGCTTCATTAACTATAGTTTCATGAAATAGTAAATGGTGTATCAACATTACTTACATAAATACAAGTGAATAGAATACTGCTTACCATTATTGCGACTTTTGGCGCTGCACAGTTTTGTGCAGTGCTTTGTAGTAATTTTTTAAGTCATGGTTTTAACACGAATAAAAAATAAAATACATGGTTCTTGTAGCCATGGTAACCGCAAATTAACCATGGTTTTGTTACTTCAAATAATAATATACAAAGAAGTATTAAGATAATATATATATATATTATTATTTTTTTTGTGCTTATAAAAACAAACCTAAGCCAACAACAGCCTTTAAAATGACTTAAAATGCATTATATAAAAACAATGAGGCAATCCTTGCTGAAAAAAAAAAACAAAACAAAAAAAAACAATAGAAGCATCACAGAAAATTCTAATACCATCACAAACGAATCACAAATAAATCACAAATACCATTACAAATATTACAAACCATCAACTTTTAACAATTAAAACCATTAAAAAAAGGTTTTCTGTAGTGTGTTTTGGGACATATTCCATTAGGATTTAGTGGTTTTAACAAGCCACCAATAGAAGGTGACCAATTACCAGCAGAGATCAACAGGGTCCATTACAGTTTCCATTAAAACCAATACAAGTCCCATTATAACCAGTAAAACCATTACAAATTTTGTGATGTTGTCTATTGTTTTTTTCAACATTATATGTTATTACAAATGCCTGCAAAGGGAGCCAAAGGCCTGGTAATTGCTGCTGTTAAACTTACAGGACGATCATATCCTTGTTTAATAGGCTAATGACCAAATATTTAATTCAAATATTCAATTAATCTTTCATTTTTGGCCACCTTTTTGCTATAGATGACACAGCCTCTGTAATTTCTTCAACAAAACACATGTGGACATCACAACCCTTACAAAAATTAACCACGGTTTTTGTAGTAAAACTGCTTAATTTTCTTTTGCGTGATTTCTGAATGCTTGAGACCATAAAATCAAACAGACAACTGTATTACTGCCATAGGTAACTGTCTAGAGCTACAATTGTAATTTGTAAATAATACAGTTTAATTACAATTTATTTACTTTTATATTTTATTAAAGTTCTATTTTGACCCCTATAGTAGTATTTTTTTTTACTTCCATAATATTTGAGGGAGGGGGCACAACAATATAATCCTGTTTAGGGCACCCGTGGCCAGCACACTTGGGAATCAGAAAGTGTCCAACTTTTTTCCAACTCCTTTGTTCAGCACCCTCCTATTCTCGCCGATGGACAGGGCTAGATAGAGATGATGCTGAACATCGTGTCGTGTTTTTTATTTTTTTTAATTTTTTTTATTTTTTTTTTTTTGTGATGTGCTTAGAAAGAACTAGAACTGTTCGACGTCATTTCCGGTGGAATATTCCAGCGAATCCTGCTATGAAAGTGCGTTGAACAGCGTTGACAGGTGCAGTCTGTAAAATAAATGTCATCTTAGTTCTTTGAAGGTCGTAACTGTTTTTTCGGGGACTCAAATTCACTAAATGTGAATTATAAATACTGTGTCGTCGGAGCTGACCATCAAAAGCCGTTGTTTGTCTGTGTTAATCGCATCGCATCGTTCTGTGCTTAACCTTGAAGGTAAGTTTGGTCTCAGACCGTGACATATCAAGCTTTGATGAGACTATATGATGGACTTTATATGTATATTCTTATTCATATAGCCTACGTTACGCAACGTAACAGTATTGTTATATTGAAAGGTTCTTGCTCAGTACCCTTAATTTAACGGTTTAATGGAAGAATACTTGACATTTTAAGGGGCACAATAAGAAGCACTGTATAATTCATTCAGTGTTTCCATAATAAATCGGAAAAAACATTCAGATGCGTCTTTTTAATTCTATACGATAGGTGAGCGGAGAAACCACAACCCGCAACTTGATAGGCTATAGCTACAGGACAGTCTCATCAGGCTGACTGTTGTTGAATGCACAGTTATTTATACTGTAAACTAATGAAACGGAGTTTGCGCAGACATTAGGCATACGCAGCCTGTTCAACTGCAGAAGAATTGCGGAAGATATAATTTATTTATTTTTTTTATTTTTTGGTCATAAAATGGCAGTTTCGCCATACATATGGGCTACTTAACCTTAATAATAACGCATCAATTAGTGTATTGCCAGGTGTACGTTAGCTATAACAACTTGTGAGAAAACCAGGTTTGGTTGTGAGAAAACCTCTTAAAGGGATAGTTCACCCAAAAATGAAAATTCTGTCATCATTTACTCACCCTCAAGTATTTCCAAACCTTTCCTCTTAAAGGGATAGTTCACCCAAAAATGAAAATTCTGTCATCATTTACTCACCCTCAAGTATTTCCAAACCTGTATGAATGTCTTTGTTCTGCTGAACACAAAGGAAGATATTCTGAAGAATGTGGGAAACAGAGCAGTTCTGGGGCACCATTGACTTCCACAGTATATATTTTTTTTCCTACTATGGAAGTCAATGGTACCGCAAAACAGCCTGATTACAAACTTTCTTCAAAATATCTTCCTTTCCGTTCAGCACAACAAAGACATTCATACAGGTTTGGAACTACTTAAGGGTGAGTAAATGACAGAATTTTCATTTTTGGGTGAACTATCCCTTTAAGTGCGACAGGGTATAACTTGCAGACTTATGTAATAGACATGTGGTCCTGAGGCAGGAGTCAACGCGAATGGATCTCATGGCGCCTTCAGATATCACTGTAGTATTATAAGAAGAGTTTTTAATTCTTTAATTCATTTGATACTCTGTTACTGACTAAACAGCTCTATAATTAACCTTTATTTAAAAAAAAAAAAAAAAAAAAAAAAAAAAAGGGGGGGGGGGTGTTTGCTGTGTTGTGATTTAATATTGTTAAACGTCGCGGGAAGGTCTTAAGGAACTCTTGACTCAAAACAGCAAGGCTACTAATGTGATTAAAAACGGTGATAGTAGGCTAATGAACGTCCTAAAATGTGATTATATGATAATTAATAGATGTAAAAATTAATAGAAGTAATCCAGCTTTAAGGCCGGATACCACAGGTGAATAAGGTAAATTTTTAAGTAATAGATATCACCTCATTTACCTCCCTAGTTGATTGATCACAGTACATTAAGGCATTTATTTATTTATTGTAAAATGTTATTTTAGATGCAAATAAGGTATCATCAAGTTTCAAATTCGTTTAATTTTGCTGATATATTTGCTGACAAGTATTTTGGATATCTGTTTTTATCACGTAAATCAGAAAATACTATAAACTGCCAGCAAAAAAAAGTCAATGTTTTTCTGACCTGGAAAGCTTGGTGTATGGAAGTGCTACTGAAGTGAATATTTCTGGCTCAATGCATCAGAAAGAAAAGAATTGTCAGAAAATGGCCTTTAAAGATAGCCTATGTATTGTAATTGAAATCTACTGATGCAAATAGATAAAATGTAATGGAATAAAAACACTTGAATGTGTATTTTGGATGTTTTCTTCCCACTAGTCTGAAGGAAAAAATGAAAGCAAAATAGTCTCAGTCCATTTCAAAAAGAAAATCAATGGTTGTAGTGTTTTGCCTTAAGTTTTAAGGTGGGTCTTTAGGATTAGGCCATACAATTTGGCACAAAAACAAAAAAGCACCTATTACAGTGTGAGCTGGTTAACCTATGAGGCAGGACTTGAAAGCACAGATTACACCCTGTTTTTTGCTGCACATGGTATTATGTTCTTATCGTCATTTGGTAAAGCTGACCTTCTTATTTGAATTCATTTCAGTGCTGTTTGACGTGGAGAGATCTGTTGACCATCATGATCCTCCTGACTCCCACATCTGGTAAGTAGATTAATACTGTATGCAAAACAGTGGCACATGCCATTTCTGCTTTCCACATCAAAGAAAATGGCTGTTTATGTTTAGGATTCTTTTAATAATGAGTGGCACTAACTGTGTTTTTGCAGTCAGTCATCTTAGCATGGTTTGGGATGGTTGGCACAAGATTGAAACTATGTGAAGTTGTAGAAAAAACAAACAAGTGTGGACTTCCTCATGTGGAGGACACAGCTACAGCTTTAGAGGCTCAGTTGCACTTTAACTCTGTGTATTGATCTAGATTTAAGCCCATTTTTGACTATGTATTCATCCCCAAATAAACGACTAAGAGGTTGATGAAACACATTTACATGCAAACTAATGACAAAGCAGTTTTTATAGATAACCGAATAGTTGTTTCTTAGCAGTTGGCTCATATATCTGTTAACTGGAAAATATGGGCCATGATTTTTATAACTATGGTGGTGTTTTTGTCCCATAGTTGCATAGCTGCCAAATAAGTTCTTGATTTTTTTACTGTTACCTGCACTCTAAAAAAAAAATAAAAAATGGTGCTATATAGCACTAAAAACCACTTTTAGTGCTATTTAGCACCTATTTTTACAGGTGCTATATAGCACCTTTATCAAATGGTGCTATGTAGAACCATAAGAGGTGCCATATAGCACTTTTTCTCAAAAATAGTGTTCAACAGTGGTTCTTTGGCTTTTAATCATAGGGACACATGGTTTGGTACTATATGGCACTTATTCTTAAAGATTAAGAAGCTTTATAGCACATTTGTCAAATTGTGTTACACAGAACCATTAGAGGTGTCATATATGACTACCATAGATGAGCCAACATGCTTCTAAATGACATTTTTACTTAAAAGATGAATGATAACTAATCGTTTCTTACCAAATTGCGGCTTTAAAGACTAAAAATCCTGTACTGAATGCTTACTGAGAAACAAAATACATCCCACTTTCAAAACCTTTTAATTTATTTTTCAGCAGCAAATAAAATGCGTGCTGACAAGCCAGGGAAAAAATATATATATATATATATATATATATATATATATATATATATATGTATATATACACACACACACACACACACATACAACAACAACAACATCACAATATACGGGGAGTTGTTGTTTTATACACATACAAAATAATTCAACAGGCTTGAAATATGTACATTTTTGAAGAGAGTCCTAGTTTACATATACACACACATACATATATATATATATATATATATATATATATATATATATATATATATATATATATAATATACCGTAGCCCTGTCATCAGGTAACTTTTTGCCTACGGTCTTAGGCCTACATTAGCTCTTTACTTTATTTGGAAAATCTAGTCTTTTTAACATTAATAGTGAGTGAAATTACTGAAAATGAATAATACACAACCATGTGCAAACTAAGTTCACATGGTACACTCTGAAGAACTGCAGTACCTTTCACTCTTTCACTGTTAACAGTGTACTAACATTTCCACAAGTCCTTCAGGATTTAAAAAACAATAGAAACTGCAACTAGACCTGGAAGAGGCCCAGAAATAGAGAATATTGACTTACAGTGACAGGAAGTAGTGTAAATCTGTGAATGAATGTTCCGTGTAGGGACCATGTCAGTCAGAGCACAGTTCATTCATGGAGCTCTTTTCTAACGAGCTCATAATCTGAATCAGGTGTGTTAAATAAGTGAGACATGCAAAACATGTGGGTCGGGTCGCCAGGACTGGAATTGAGAACCGCTGCTTTAGGATACTGGATTCCAAACACAAAATATACACACAGGAGGAGTCCAAGTGCCGTCGAGATGTCCTCGCTCTCCTCTGTGATTAACTGTCCATCCAACATGAGCACAATGTGGTCATACTGCATGAGATGACCCTCCCTACAGCCTTTAAGCTTCATCTTAGGTGTTGGGATGGGCTGGTCTGAGAATGGCCCTGGGGGAGAGGGGATAATAGCATTTATTTGCAAGGCAAACCTTATGAGTTAAATTACTTTTAACTACTGTCATACAACTGCTCAAATACTTTTGGCCATGAACTGAAAATGAACAAAATTTCTCTTCAGTTTGATAGCATAGTTTGTGTAGACCAACAAACAAAAAACTAATGTTTGCATTGAAATCATCTGAATAATAAAATGTGCAATAAGTGTAGTGCTTTGATTAGGTTGTGTTTCACACACTGTAGTCAACTTTTCATGGCTCACCTCAACTTCAAACAGCAACCCCGGGTCCTCCTTGAACAGAGCAGGCAAGAGCAGAATAGCTGCTTCCAAATGTAGGCCTTTAAACAAAATAACCTCATTAGTTTAACATAACATGGTGGACGCTTTTACCCATTTTTTTTGTTTGTTTGTTTTTTTTTTTTTTTACATTCATTACTGTGTGTAAGACAGATAAATGCAGGAAAGAAGACCGGTATGAGCTCAGGCAGAGAGGTAGGGTGTCAGTCAGTGGTACACTCTCGGAAAAAAAAGGTACAGCTTTGTACCAATGAAGGTACAAACCCTTGTCACTGGGGCAGTACCTTTTAAGGGTACAGAACTGTACCTTAATATAAAGGAACAAATTTGTACCATTCCAATTTGTACCTTAAAGGACATGATTTGTACCATGGGGAACCAAAATGTACCTTTTAATTTTTTAAAACTTGTTGGGAAATATTGTACCTTCATCAAAGGTACAAATCTTGTCCTTTAAGGTACCACCCCAGTGACAAGCCCATTTGTACCTTAACTGTGGCAAATATGTTCCTTCAAGAACTATTAAAGGCCATTGTCCTATTGAATAACATGCACATTCAACAACTGAAACCAAAATATATTTTAATATCAGTAACTGCAAATACATATCAAATACACAAGTGGTTGAACAGTAAAATATGTGTAAATAAATCTTTCCAGATTACAATAAAGACTTAAAAAATTAACAGTATCACTTTAAAAAAAAAAAAGCTGCAAAACATTTCACAATACAATTGTTACAGTACATAAAAAATACAATTACACTAAAACGTTACTGTTACAATTCACACAGGGAGACGGAATCCAGGAATGCAAATAACTTGCAGGGAACACAGATGCGACAGACATGAATGACGTATAATATTCGACAGGAAACACAGGGTAGAACACACTATAAATACACGATGTAATGACATAATTAAACAAACACAGCTAGACAATAATTAACTAATAATGACAGGAACAGGAAACAAGCCAAACAAGACAAATCCTGACATTACGTCCCCCCCCCCCCCCCCCAAAGGCGGGTCCTCGCTCCATATACCATCCAATGGGGAGGGGGGGTGGGGGCTCTGGAGTCCTCCAAGAACAGGAACAAAAAGACAGAACAGATGACCTCCAGGAGTCTTCTGTGGGTTATCCTCCGGAACATGAGCCCCAATAGGGCTAGGCTCGGAATCCGAGGACCATTTAGGGCATGACTCGTGCATACCAGCACTCCTTGTGTTGGCTTTGGCATCAGGGGCCCTCTCAGGGGTACACTCGGGAACCGCTTCCGTAGGGAAGTCCCGCGAAGCAAGCGGCTTGGGAATGGCCTCCTTGGCCATGACAAGAGAAGCTTCCTGCTTCCACGGAACCCCCACAGACAAGACATGGCTGACAAGACTGACTAGAAAGGGTTCCGGAGGACTGGAGAAGACTACAGGGGACATGACTTGACATGGGACAGGCAATGGAGGGCGCTCTGGCAGGCGTTGGAGAAGCGGGCACTGGAGGGCGCTCTGGCAGGCGCGTTCGAGGAGCGGGCACTGGAGGGCGCTCTGGCAGGCGCATTTGAGGAGCAGGCACTGGAGAGAGGATTGGAGCTGAGAATCCTGGGGGCAGCTCCAAGTCCAGGAGTGCCGAGGGAGCAGCGGCCGGCGGGCTTACATGAGCCGCGGACAGCGGCGTGCGTGGCCGTGATCGAGCTGCAAACGGTGGCGAGCTTGGCAGCCGAACCAGGCTGAAATCCATCCAGCTGGTGGGTATCAGCCGCAGACGGCGGCGGCCTTGGGTTTGCGGTGGACTTGCCATAACGTTACACATTATGTAACAAAACCGAACCAGGCTGAAATCCATCCAGCTGGCGGGTATCAGCCGCAGACGGCGGCGGCCTTGGGTTTGCGGCGGACTTGCCATAACGTTACACATTATGTAACAAAACTAGAAAACTCCCCCTCCTCCACACTTCTCACACAACATCCCTGCATTTATTTAACATTTTCAAAAAACACCATCCTCCACCTTAACTGCTCGACAAATTTCAGATCTCTCCATTTTTACAATGCTGAGGATTCTCTTCTCGCTTAAGACTTGTGTCCAGTCAGACGTTCCCAAAATCTGCACAGTGGGATATGGTGTGCGCTGGTTCTTCCTGAACTAAATAAAGAATCAATATCAGAAAAGACAGACAGAAGTAAATTGATTGCATTTATATTCCCACTGACTAGTTACAACTGTACCCTGAATATTTTTTATCTTACTACAGATTATTTGCATGTAACACCTGATTGTGACAATTGTTCACTTTCTCCCTGAATATCACCAGATGCAAAACCAGAGCAGCATAAAAAAATTCACATCTAAAAAGACATTTAGCAACTATAAAGACAAAATATTCCTTCCATACTTTTAAAACAAGCAAAGTCTACAGATGAAACATGCATACCACAAAGATTCACTGCAAGATATTTTTGATGAAATCTAAGTGCTTTCTGTCCCTCCATAAGCAGTAATGCAACTTACATATTCAAGGCCCAGAACAGTAGGAAAGACCTCATTAAAGTAATCCATGTGACTCCAGTGATTTAACCTCACTTTGATGAAGCGACGTGAGTGCTACGTTTGCACAAAACAAAAACATAATTTACAATTTTATTTACAAAAACATTGATCTGCAATGCACTTTCACAAGAGCACCACAATGCATTCATGTTGTGTTCACACAAGAGCTGACGTTGTCACATGAATGCACTTTGGATAAATAATTTTGTAAATAGGTGGTAAATAGTGTTGCACAAACAAAGCACTCAAATCGCGTCATAAAACTGAGGTTAAACCACATAAGTGAGTGACATGTATAACTCTGACGTCTTTCTTACAGTTCTGGACCTTGAATGTGTAAGTTGCGTTGCTACCAGTGGAGGGACAGAAAGCTTTTGGATTTCATCAAAAATATCTTCATGAAGACGAACTAAGGTCTTATGAGTGTGAAACATCATGAGGGGGAGTAATTAATGACAATTTTCATTTTTTGGTGAACTTACCCTTTAAGGAATCCTGGAAACACCTTAAAACAGTTACAGCATGCATTTGGCCAATTTCCTGGAATAACTGAAATGCAGATAAGAAAAGAAGAGTTCATTATAATTAATGGTATTTCTTGTTTGCCATCATATAAAACAACAATTCCACATTTGAGTATTTAATATTTTACATGGCCATAAGTATTTAAGCATGCCCATGGTGAACAGCTAGGGCTACTGTAAGGTAAAAGCCAGGTAAGATGTTCACTTAAAATAAGATGAAAAAGTCATGGATGTCATTAGCTATGTTTCCATCCAAAGATTCGAATTTAAATTATGCGCAAAACTGGAATATCGCATAAAACATACGCGAATAAAGCACCGTTTCCATCCAACGAGTCAAAGAGAACAAAATCGTCACTTCCTGGTAAACTGTGGCACTAAATATTACTAAGAATATAGGAGAAGCCATTGAATATAATAATTTTCATATAAGATATAAATTACTTGCGCCTCAGAGAGAGCAGACGTAACACAATAAATGCTGTCACTGAGTTCTGAGGAGGATGCCAGCTGTTTGGGAACACAGTCGTGTAAGACAATTATACAGAAATACTTTGATGACAGACTTTGCTCAGGCTTTTCAGAGTGACTACAACAACTTATAGATGCTGTGAACGAGATCAGTCAGCTGGTTAGTCGAGTTATCCCGTCTCATAGCGCAAAGTCACATGACTTTTTTGATGCGCATGGAGGAATTTATTCGGTAAATGTGTTTCCATCGTAGTTTATGCGCATTTTTTCTTATCGGATAAAAAGTTTATCCTACTCAGTTGTGCGCATAATTTTTTTATGCGCATTTTCAGAATTTATGCGCATCTTGGCGTTTCCATCCAGCGAATTTTTTATGCGATAGTCCAAAATGCGCATAAAAATAGGTGGATGGAAACATAGCTATTGTTTACTCACCCTCATGTCATTCCAAACCCATAAGACTTTAGCTCCTCTTCAAAACACAAAGATCTTTTGAATGAAATCTTGACAGATTTCTGTCCCTCCAGACAGTCCACGCAACTGCCACTTTGATGCTTTAAAACTCATAAAGCGATTGTAAAACTAATCCATATGAATAGAACAGTTTAGTCCAAATTTTCTGAAGAGACTCAACTGCATTATATGATGAACAAACTGAACTTAGTCTTGTATTCACATATAAACATTGAACAAACAGATGCTCAACCATACTTGCTTGACGCATGAGAACAAACTTCACAGGTTCTTGGGGAAGCTCAAACTTGATGTGTAACACAAAAATGAACCTCATTTTTTTCCAAGTATTTTGTGTACCATATCTGATGTGTGTACTGATGAATGTTTATATGTGAATACAAGCATAAATTCAATCTGTTCATCATATAAAATGATCGAGTCTCTTCAGAAAATTTGGACTAAACTGTTCAATTCATATGGATTAGTTTTACAATCTTTTTATGAAATTTTTGAAGCATCAAAGTAGTAGTTGTGTGGACTGTCAATGGAGGAACAGAAATCTCTCATTTTTCATTAAAACGTCTTCATTTGTGTTTTGAAGATGAATGAAAGTCTTAGGGGTTTGGAATGGAATAAGGGTGATGACGATTTTGATTTTGGGATGAACTAACCCTTTAACAATTAGCTGCCATACAGACATCAGCAAAAGAGACATACTGGTTGTCTTCTTCTGGTCCCGCAAAGTCTTCACATGGGCATGAAACAGCATCCTCCCCAACAGTAGACACACGGTGCGTTCCAAACGGGATATATCGCCTCCGAAGGGCATTTCGGAGTGAAAACAATCATGGCAGCCATATTGAAGGGTCATTCCAAACCGAAGTGCTCAAAACTAGCCACTTCAAAGGGCCCTTCGGAATGAAGGATTTTGAAGGGTACAACTGATGGACACTTCGGGGTCCCATGATCCTTTGCATGATGACGGCGCTTCTGTATGATGACGCAGAAGGGCACTTCAAGAAACAGTTGTTTGGTCCCCTACATCCTTCAACCCTTCGAAACTCTCACTCCAGAGAGTAAACCCCTTTGAAGGGATTAGGGAATAGGGATGAGCCCTTCAGAAAAGGAACACAGGGAAAGTCTTCACCTGCATATAAATGCAAAATGCACATATGTAATGACAATATTACACTGCAAGATTCTGTCATATTTAATGTGAATGACTTGTTTCTTTAGTGTAAAGCTCATGAAACATAAGTTAAATCTGAGATATGTTTGTGTTGCAGACCACAGAAGACTATGTTAGCATCTATTCATTTAAATTTTCATACTAAAATTAAAATTGATTTACATTTAAATTTTACTCATTTTGTAGCGATACTTGACTCACAGCTGAGGACGCAGACTTGTTGTATAAGTTTGATAAATGTAACTTACTACATACAAGATTTCTCAAAAAAGCTGTGCTATCCCTGCGACCAGCACTGACAGTTTCTCCATCATTTCCGTGATCTGAAAGTTAAAGACACATTTGCTAAGTTTCAGCATTCTCTAATAAAATGAATGATATGTATGTGACTTAGAGATAGGGCAGAATCAGGTAATCACATTCTTTTAAAAACAGAGACCAAAAGACAGGAAGAGCACATGGAACATGCATTTCAATTTGTCTGTATTGTGATGTTTTTGTGAACATTAGACTAGACGTATTTGACAGTTGTGCAGCAGCTCAAAATATTTGCATTTATGTGCTGCTGACAAGGCACATTATTAGGGAAAAAACAAAACAAAAACAAACATACGGAGAGAAAAAGAAAAAGAAACCGACCTGTTTTAAGTGAAGCTCTCAAATGCGAGAATCTTAACCTTTAGGATAAGGATATACATTACTCAAATATACAAACCACTAATATAAAAATAGCACGGACAACAAATATTCATCTTTGCACGGGTTGGTGGCGTTCAATCACGTTGCTCAACAGATGAAATACACCACCATGGCGCTGCAGGTTAAGCATTCATTTACAATATCTCAGCAGTATTATTTTATGTAAGTTACTTCAAACTTACTATACACAAGCACTGTTGCTTTAAAATTTATTTGCAGAAGGCTAAATACAGCTGGCTATTTACGCTCCCTGTTGTGAATGGGTGGCTGTAACGTCTTATACATTTTTTGATTCGGTTAAATGCAAGCATAAAACTCAGCTTTGAATTTCCTCCTCTCTTCGTCTGATATTTTGAGTCGAGCTTCTCTTGTGAAGTTCCTCTGACGGTAAAGAAGCCGAAGTCCTTGTAGTGTTGGCGCTGTAGACGGCGCTCTGCTTCCCGCTCTCCGCTGTTTGAAAACTCCGTTAACGGCTGCTGCGACTTCGGCCCGTCAAGTCTTGTGTTGCGATGCCTAATAGTTAACCTTTAATATTTAATAGTTACAGTGGGCAGTGTTGCGCAAACGCCATATTGTATATGTAGTCGCGATCATTTAATACTAAATCCATTCACTGCATTTAAAAAGAAAATGTAACGTCATACAAATGGCTAAAACCATTGAGTGCATAGCTCCATGAACTAATTTAAGCCATTAATTTCACGTTGAGTAGCTGAAACATTTACATTTCCGACTTGTGAACTTAATATAAACGTAAATTGTCAAAACTCACCTTTAAATCTCATCGTCTTCAAGATAAACACTTAAAATCCAACCTCAAAGAGCTTTTCTTCTGTTGATAAAAGGGCAAAAGTAGTCTGCTTCCCTCCTTCTGTTCTGTTTGAAAATCCTGTAATGGCCGCAGAGACTTCGACCAATCAGACGGTGCGTTCCAAACGGGATATATCGCCCTCCGAAGGGCACTTCGGAGTGAAAACAATCATGGCCGCCATATTGAAGGGTCGTTCCAAACCGAAGTGCTCAAAACTAGCCACTTCAAAGGGCCCTTCGGAATGAAGGATTTCGAAGGGTACAACTGATGGACACTTCGGGCTCCCATGATCCTTTGCACAGATTCTTTGCATGATGACGGCGCTTCGGTATGATGACGCAGAAGGGCACTTCAAGAAACAATTGTTTGGTCCCCTACATCCTTCAACCCTTCGAAGCTCTCACTCCGGAGGGTAAACCCCTTTGAAGGGATTAGGGCATAGGGATGAGCCCTTCCGAATGGAACGCAGGGAGAGTCTTGTTGCTGTGCCTAATAGTTAAAACAGCAACCAATCATGCATGAAAGTAATTTTCGCCTATCAATTGTACCTTTGAAGTGAGAACATTTATGTACCTTCATTTCAGTTGTACCTTGAAAGGTACTAAACAGTATCATCAGAGGTCTTTACTGTACCATTAAAGGTACAGTTATTGAAAAGGTGCAAAAATGTTCTTTGAGGAACATTATTTGTACCATCGTGTACCTTTTTTTTTTTCTGAGAATGTACAATGAAAATCTAAGCAGTAATGATTTAATTACCTTTTTTCAGTCTGCCATCTTCACAGTCATCAATCATGCACCTGAACTTCTCCTTCAGGGTACTCCTAGAAACTTGTAGGAGGCAATTAACACACTACTGTACTGAGCATTTTGGCCAGTATGAAACAAGAACTCAGAGAGAGTCTCCTCTGTGCTATATTTGGACACAAAATTTGTCAGAAAGCATTTTATCAGCGCCATCCTTTCTTTGAGGAGCTCTACGTTTGGTCTAAGCTTCTCTGTTTCCTCCTTCATTACACGCAGATGTTCCCTGATGCTTTGTTAATTTTCTCCAGCATCAACCTATTGGGGTAGTTAAATTGTTAAAAATGGGGGCTGTCAATAAAATGTAAAAAAAAAAAAAAAAACAGTCTTTAGAAAATCTTTAGTCGAGGGCAGCCCTACTAGAAAGAGTCCAGACTTCTAATTATTATTAGGCAAATAACAAATATTAATGATCAAAAAGTTATGCATGACAATCAATCATCTTAAATATGGAAACGTGGCTTACCCATGTCTGTCATGTGTCCTAAAAATGTTAACAAGAGCTGTTTTCATCCAACTTGACAGTGTACTGATGATTTTATACTCAAACACATTTCCTTTTGATTTTTCAGTTATTCCAGCATGAACCATCTGTAACAACATTAGAGGAATAATTTACTCAAAAATGTAATTCCAAACCTATATAATTCACTTTTGATGAACACAAAACACATTCTTAAAAAAAGCACCCACAAAAACTTAAGTTAAAAGTAGCTTATGTAAGTCATGTGTCATATCTTATGAGGTGACAAAATCACTTTAATTTTTTTTTTTACTCACGCAATATAGAACGTTTGAGTATACTGAAAAAAGTTATTTCAAATGAATATTCGAAAATAGCACTCAAATCCAGTAAATCAACATCAAAATAACTCAATGTTAAAGCTTCGTGATATGATATGACATTTAGTGACGAGACATGCAGGTTTACAATGGTTTGATTTGTCAATATGATGTTACAAAAAGCATTGTAAATGAGATAAAACACTTACTTTAGCTCTCTTGTTGATAATTGTATCCTCTTTGCCTGCTCCGCATCTTGAATCAAAGCAAATGTCTCTCTGAGAAAAGTTTAGGAGCGCACATCACATAAATATCAGTGTAAAACAATGTGATGTTATAAATACATATTGTGAATGAGGCAAATCACTTATTTTTGGTGTTTTCCAAAAAGTAACATCATCTCAGTCTTCTCAGTATCATGAGTCAAAGAAAATTATGTCTATGAGAAAACTTTAGGACTGCACAGCACAAAAATATCGTTATAAAATAATATAATGTCATAAAATACATATGTAAATGAGACTAAACACTTACTTTCAGTGTTTCCCTGTTAAAACCTCCGTGTCTGCACCGCGAGTCAAAGGAAATGTCGTCGGAGAGAAAAGTTTCGGCCCGTTTAAACGCGCACAGCATATAAATATCACTATAAGTCAATATGTTATAAAATACATATTGTAAATGAGATAAACACTTACTTTCAGTGTTATCCTATTAAAAAGCAACCTCATCGTCAGCTCCACACCGCGAGCCGCACACACAGCACAGAAATATCGTTCTAAAACAATGTGATGTTGTAAAATGAATACCGTGTGAATAACATAAAACACTTAAAGGGATAGTTCACCCCAAAATGGAAATTTGCTGTTAGTTTATTCTACCTCAGGTCATCCAAGGTGTGGGAGACTTTTTTTCTCCAGTAGAACAGTATAGAAGATTTTTAGGTGAAACCGTTGTCCTTGGTGATCATAAAATGCAAGTCAGCGGCTGCCAGTTTTTGAGATAAAAACAAAAAACAAAAACAAAAAAACAAGACCAAATCAATACCCCTGGCTCCTGGCGATACATTGAGGTCTAATGAAGCGAAACGATCGGTCTGTACAAGAAAATGAACACTACTTACAACAGTATTACCTTTAATCCACAGCCTGGGCAACCGGCTGTCAACGCGTTCACAACTGTCTATAGAGCGCGACCTCTCTGTCGCATAACAACGGCTGCACGGGCGCGATACTGGAGCTGATGACGCTGTGATGACAATGTTTTTTTTATCTCAACAACCGGCAGACGCTGACTTGCATTTTATGAATCACCAAGAACAACGGTTTCACCTAAAAATCTTCTTTACTGTTCTACTGGAGAAAAAAAAAATCACCCACACCTTGGATGACCTGAGGGAGAGTAAATTAACAGCAAATTTTCTTTTTTACTTTAAAGGAACACTCCACTTTTTTTGAAAATAGGCTCATTTTACAACTCCCCTAGGGTTAAACAGTTAAGTTTTACCGTTTTTGAATCCATTCAGCCGATCTCCGGGTCCGGCGGTAGCACTTTTAGCTTAGCTTAGCAAAGTTCATTGAATCGGATTAGACCATTAGCAACTCGCTCAAAAATGACCAAAGAGTTTTAATAATTTTCCTATTTAAAGCTTGACTCTTCTGTAGTTACATCGTGTACTAAGACCGACGGAAAATGAAATGTTGCGATTTTCTAGGCCGATATGGCTAGGAACTATACTCTCATTCTGGTGTAATTATCAAGGAACTTTGCTGCCGTACCATGGGTGCAGCAGGCGCAATGATATTACGCAGCTCCTGAAAGTAGTCCCCAGCTAGGTAACTAGTTATGATATAGCTGGGGACTACTTTCAGGCGCTGCGTCAATATCAAAAACGGTAAAACTCAACTGTTTAACTCTAGGGGAGTTGTAAAATGAGCCTATTTTCAAAAAAAGTGGAGTGTTCCTTTAAAATCTTATCTTATCTGTTTGGTAACCATGGTAATTTCAGTTAGGACCCCATTTAGGACAAAAGCTATTACAGAACAGTATTTCCTAAGTGTGTTATCTTATCTTAACTACAGATAGGAAGATGGTATTACAGACACCTCCTAACTTGACAAAAAATTCTAAAAACTGTCTTAACTTTAGGACAACACCACAGCTGTTCTAACTTCAAAATTATTTGAAAGCTAACGGAAAACCCGCTTGCACTTGTGCTGTCCAACAATGCCATTACATTTATTAATAATTGAAACTGAAGAACACATGAAAGACACATTTTCGGCAACTCTTGCCCACTCCCTGTCTTTGTGTTCGTGTGTGACCGAAGGTGAAAACTTACCAAATAGTATCGGCTTTGCCTTTTCTACCGAACTTATCAAAGTTTCAATTTCCGCGGCACTGAAATTAAAAGCTCGCCGGTTTTGTTTACCTCATTAACAGCTCTTGCAGTGTTGGTTGCTTGGTAACAGACCTAAGAGTGGATTGTCAAACTTGATGATACGATTTAAGATTTCCTAACTAGAGATAAGATACGATTTTGTAAGATAGGATAAGAATACTAAATCAAGTTAAGATTTGCTTCTGTAATACGAATTTGCGAAAAATCCTAATTTAACGTATCATATCTTAAGTTAAGACCTAAGATAAGAAACTTTCTGTAATACTCCCCCAGAGCTTTAACTCTTTACTGATTTTACTTTTATATGGTATGTGTAAATGAGTTGCAGAGACATTTTATTTTCTGTTTGTTCATTAAATAAAAAAGATTGTGTATGTCTGTTTGTGTGCGTGTACCTGTTTTTCTATTCAGGTGGGGACTTAAACCTGAATACACACAGACTCATGGGGACTCGTGTCACGGTGGGGACCTAAATTGAGGTCCCCATGGGTAAACAAGCTTATAAATCACACAGAATGAAGTTTTTTTTGAAAATCTAAAAATGCAAAAAGTCTCCTGTGAGGGCTAAGTTTAGGTGTAGGGTTGGTGTAGGGCAATAGAATATACGGTCTGTACAGTAGAAAAACCATTACACCTATGGAAGTCCCCACAAGGATAGCGAAACAAGTGTGTGTGTGTGTGTGTGTGTATGTGTGTATATATATATATATATATATATATATATATATATATATATATATATATATATATAGAGATAGATAGATAGATAGATATAAATTAAAATCTGATGTACAATTAGTAGATTGTTTAATTTACTGCAATTTGGAGTATAATGAATTTGTGTTCTGCATTAATCCCATCCAAGTGCAAACACAGTTTAAAAAACTTAATGGCTGGCTTAATGGCTTCTTTATGTACAGCAGTGCTGCTATATAGCACCTTAACCACCCCAAAAAACCCCAAAGAACCACTGAAGAACCATACAGGAGCTTAACAGGTTCTTTATACAGTAGTGGTACTATATAGCACCTCAAACTCCCCAAAGAACCGCTGAAGAACCATTTTTTTTTAGAGTGTGGTTACACTGAGGTTCAGTTACACAACTTGAGTGATGCCTTTAGTATGTACAGTATTATACAGTGTTCTAGAAAAAGATAAAAGTTAATCCTGTCAATCCGGGCTTCTGTCACATGGAGCAGAGGAACTAGACATGCACAAGACCTGTGGTAATGGCTACCAGGGGTCTTTAGGCAAAACATAGTTGTAATGCTCTTTGATGTTCCTGTTAGTTGTTAAGATTACACTCCCACAACAAAAAGGAAGTCCTTCTCTTTCATCACCTCATCCTTCATTATACTTTGGACTAAATTCTAGTTCTTTCTCTAGGTAATATGTCATTTGAGGTTTACTACTATCTATCTAGTGTTATCTAAGGGTCTGTAAACAGGAAGCTCCTTATATTCATATTGTGATTGTTAATCCATTTGACAGTGGCACAAGCAAACACAGTGCATAACCAGTGACTCTGAATTTCTAGTGCTTTGGAATTGCATTAGTAGAAATATAAGACGGCATTAGTTGCATAACTTACTGCAACTGTGTTGTGCCACATTTCATCTGTTAGTTCTGATAGTCCAATACTGGTGTATTTTGCATCATTTTGTGAGACACATTTTATTTTGTGAAACTTGGATCATTATTTTTCACACATAATAGACTATCCTGACTTTAATTAAAAGCCTTTTTGGATATATATTTAATCAAAAATACAGTAAAAATTTATCAAAAATACAGTAAAAAGTAATAATTTGAAATAATATTGCCATTTAAAATAACTTATGCTTTAATATATTTTAAGATGTAATATATTTCTGATAGGAAGCTGAGTTTTCTGCAGCCATTACTCCAGTCTTCATTGTCACACAATCCATCAGAAATCATTCTGATATGGTGATCAATAAATATTTTTTAATATTATTAATGTTTAAAACAGTTGTGCTGCTTAATATCTTTTAATACATTTTTTAAGGATTCTCTGATGAAGAGAAAGTTCAAAATATCAGCATTTATTTGAAACAGAAATATTTGTTGCATTATAAATGTCTTTACTGTCAATTGATCAATTTAATGGACCCCTGCTGAATAAAAGTATTAATTTCTTTTAAAAAAAATTCTACTGACTCCCAGACGTTTGAATGGTAGTGTATGCTTTAATTTTGTTTCCCTACCAATACATATTATGCTACTTGCTTTAAGCAGCTTTATTCATTTAAGATTTTCAACAAATATCACACATTTTTTTAATAAACCTTATATTGAAAACATTTGACATGAGAGGTCTAATTGCCTCAAAGTACAAAGAACGTTAAGCTCTATGGTGAATTCTGTATGTTGGCATGTGCTGTGTCTCATTGACTGTTTTCTTTCAGATGAAGAGTCGCTTGAAATCAACTGGCTTTGGAATCACATCAAGTTCAGGTTACAAACACACTAGTAGGAACCTTTCCTTAAAGGTGGAGTGTGTAATTTTTTTATACTTTAGAATACACCCAGTTTCTTATGCCGAGACAGCTATAAGTAAAACATTCACTGGTTGAGTCCCCCTAAAAGTGTGAACACTCTGGTTTTACGGCACTATCAAAACATTGCTCTGTTGGTTTGAGCAGCCTGATATAGCAACATTGGCTCAATGAATGGTGTGGGTTTGGGGCAGAGTTAGCTGTTTTGCTGACCAGTGGCAAACAGGGGGAGGGTTTGATTGCTAATGACACTAATTACACACTTCACCTTTAAACATTTTTGATGTCTTTGTAAATGTTAGGCAAGTTTTTTTTTATTTTATTTTTTTTATTTTTTATGTATTACTGGGCTTAAAAGATTTATATTTAATGACACGTGCATGTGTCCTTGCATGCTTCTCTCACCTAGAAAAGCAGCACATGCCAAAGAATGAAAGTTGACCTGCAAAGAAAATTGCAGGGATTGTCATGCATAGACATTTGTCTTGTTTTTTTTTTCTTTTGTCATAGTACATTATATGGACAAAAGCGTTGGGACACACCTCTTAATTATTGAATTCAGGTGTTTCAGTCAGACCAGTGTTAATTTTGACAGGCATTTTTGATTTAGTCTTAGTCTTGAGACGAAAATGCTTAATAGTCTTAGTCACATTTTAGTCATTTGAGTCTTTCATAATTTTAGTCTAGTTTTAGTCGACAAAATGTCATTACATTTTTTGTCAACTTTTAGTCATTACTTTTAGTCATTACTTTTAGTCAAACTGCAGTTACCAACATTTATTTAGGTAGCTATTTTATATGTAGTCTTCTAACAGAAATAGTCATTAATTCTTCTCTCTTTAGACCAAATCAATTAAGCTCATGAGAAATTTGAATCAAGGACTGAATTTGGAAAAACTGGAATAAATGACAATTTTCATTTTTGGGTTGAGATACAAATTAAACTAATTTTTAAGATACAGTAGGTTTACTTAACATGCTTACATTTATTTAACATCTTTTGTTGGTTAACATTAATGACACAGATAGGTATTTAATTAGGAATGCTGTCCCTTTAAGACGGAAGGCATATGTAATACTGACACACGTTCAGTTTTCACCCACCTGTTTACGTTCACTTAAGCCATAACTGACTGTATTTACGTGAGATACTCTACACGATGGACATTTGGACTGCTGTGTGTGTATTTGAGCACTGAGAACTGATCGCGCGCTGTGTGAGAACTGAAGAAGTGGAGCGTGCGCGAGAGAGAGCACTTCTATCAGCGCAATTCCGCCTCTCCCGCGTTCACTAACTTTAAGTTAATCGACAAAGAATTGTGACTCCCGGGAAAATCGGGACGTCAGGTCACCCTGTCTCTAACCTGAGGCCATTGTTTCAGATCGCTAGTTCGCGTTTTGGTAGCCTATCCATCTACTGCGGCTGCCGTACTGAGACTAGATATGCAAACGCTCCTTATCCGATCGCAATCCAATGATAGGGATGCACATTTTGAAAGACAAGACAGTTAACTTAGCCTATAGGATGTATTTTGAATGTCTGGTAGTCCTCAAATAACATTCTAGTCTTGTCAACGAAGATGCAGCATACATTTCGTCATAGTTTTTATCATCAGATATTAGTTTTAGCTCGTCAACATCTCGTTTTAGTCACAAAAAAAAAAAATGTTCGTTAACAAATATTTTTCGTCATCGTCTTCGTTGACGAAATTAACACCGAGTCAGACCCACTGCCACAAGTGTATAAAATCAATCACTTAGCCATGCTGTCTGCATTTAGAAACCTTTGTGAAAAAATGGGTCGTTCTGAAGAGCTCAGTGAATTCAAGTTGGTACTGTAATGGAAGTGGCTGGACACAGATGGCGAGTATACATAAAATACTTTATTGCACAGAAGAGTCAAAAGGAGAGATAGGCAGGAGGATAAACGGGTGAGTATGACTGTCCTTGGAAATCTTCTTGAATAATGGAGACGAGAGTTAACGGATTGTCTTGTCTTACAGGAATGCAGGAGAACAGAAGACACGTCAACGAGGCACACTTCTCAGGAAGCTGGAGACGAGGGGAAACCAGGAGAATCGGATGACTGCGGAGGAAGACAAGAGGTAAGTAACACAGGTAAGTATCTTCAAGATCTGTACGGAGACAGAGTCCACTTCGTATGTACGAGACCGGACGAATGTGCTGACTGAGGTGTGTGACTTTGTACTGGTTGGTGATGAGGTGATTGGATGCGTGACAGGTGCAGGTGATCAGAGCACAGGTGATAGTGATCGTTGTGTTTGGGTGGAGGTGGAGCCTGGCCATTCTGTGACAGTACCTCCCCCACCCGGAAGGCGCGTCCCGCATCGTAACAGTACCACCGGGGAGGGGGGGTGGGCGCCCTGGATGCCGGTGTAGGACAGGGACACTGGGGAGGCCTCCAGGGCAGAATAGGAAACTCAGGGAACCACGGCGGGCCTGGGGACTCCATCAACCATGGCGGGACAGGAGGCTCGGGGAGCCATGGTGGGTCTGGGGACTCTGGTGACCATGGCGGGTCAGGGGAGTCCGGTGGCCATGGTGGATCGAGGAGTCTGGTGACCATGGCGGGTCAGGGGAGTCAGGTGACCATGGCAGGTCAGGGGAGTCCGGTGGCCATGGCAGATCAGGGGAGTCCAGCAGCCATAACTGATGAGCCATAGCGGACCTGACCAAAGTCCCGAGCATGGCCACTACGGCTACCAGAACCACGGGTATATAGCCCCCCCCCCCCAAAATCTTTTTGGTGAAATTAGGAACCTTCCTCCTCTGGAAGGAGTCTGGAGGGTGCTCAGGAGGAGCGGGCACTTGGGGGCGGTCTGGAGGAGCGGACTCTTGGGGGCGCTCTGGAAGCGCAGACTCCTGGTGACTCTCTGGACACGCAGACTCTTGGGGGCGCTCTGGAAGCGCGGGCACTGGAGAGACTGGCCCAGGAGAAGCGGGCACTGGAGGGATTGGCCCTGGAGAAGCGGGCACTGGAGGGACTGGCCCTGGAGAAGCGGGCACTGGAGGGACTGGCCCTGGAGAACCAGGCACTGGGGGGCGCTGACGAGGAGCGGGCACAGGAGGGCGCTGATGAGGAATGGCTCTGGAGTCCAAGACATCCCCTCATATACCACCAATACACCCAACGGCACATGAGCGTCCGTCAGCGGGCTTGCCATACTCTCTGCAGGCGGGCTTGCGTGGACCGCGGACGGCGGCGGGTGAGGGAGAGCTGCGGACGGCGGCGTTACCTTTCCCACGGATGGCGGGTTTGTCAGTCTGATGGGTGAGTTTGGGTTTGGAGGATGCCAGGAGAATGTAACCTGCCTGACTGCATTTTGCCAACTGTAAAGTTTGGTGGAGGAGGGATAATGGTATGGGACTGTACCCCAGTGCGCAAATCAAAGTCTATAAAGATATGATTAAATGAGTTTGGTGTGGAAGAACTTGACTGGCCTGCACAGAGCCCTGACCCCAACCCCACTGAACAACTTTAGGATAAACTGGAAGATTGCGAGCTAGGTCTTTTTGTCCAACATTGGTGTCTGACCTCACAAATGCTCTACTGGATGAATGGGCAAGAATTCCCACAGAAACACAGATTTTATGGAAATCCTTCCTAGAAGTGTGGAAGCCATTATAGCTGCAAAAGGGGAGCAACTCCATATTAATGTCTCTGTATTTGGATGTATGTATTTATGTCAGGTGACCCAATACTTTTGTCCATATATAACATGTATCTGCTAATGGGGGTTTTGATTCTCTACTAACATCCCAATAAAGATCTTTCAAATACTTATTGCATAGTAAATTAAATGTGACACGATTATGTGAATTTCTCTAGCAAAACACACATTCAAGTACTTGAGATGTTCATTTTGATTTTATGCCCACTGATTTTCTCCAACACAAAGACGTCTTTGTGTGACTTCATTGAAAATCACTGCAGTGTTCCAGTGGCAAAACAGTCTTGGTCACACATAAAGAAAAGCACTTGAATTTTAGCAAGTCTTTCTTGCTTATTTACCTGTTTTGAGAACATTTACTGTTAATATTCTGTTCATTTTGAAGCGCAGTGTGAATCTGAATGTACACATTTAGCTATTATCTCTATAGTATAGCATTCTCAATAGCTCTTCTAGGTGAAACTGCAGTAACAGTGCTTGGTAAAAACTGGCCATTGAGATGGTTGATTAATGAATGATTTATGAGAATGCGTAACTTCTTGCACAAAAACAGACATCTCATTGTAAAAATGGTGATGTCAGCTGTTTTTAATAACCCCTCAATCAAATGTTTGTCAAAGCAGAACCAAAATCTCTTAGTGCAAGGTATTGATGCTTTAACCATCACTAGGGGTTTCTGGGTGTCTTTTAGGCCTTGTTCACACTGGCAGCCCAAATGCCATGATGTATATAAGCAAAAATCTAATTTCCAGCTCTCTCCTTACAGATAGTTTCCTGCATCTGGTTGGGAAAATGACAGTGATTGAATTAAATTTGTTGCTTGGACAGTCTTTCTTAAATACATTGGATTTGAACAACAATTGTCTGCAGTGTGAACATAAGATTTTTCTATAGCTTTAGTTTGTCAGATTATATATTAACATCTTATGGAGGAGTTAACTTTCTGGTGAGGGCATAGCATCCATAAAGAATATCTCAGCTTATCTTGACATAGTTTTACATATAGTTTTATTAATGTAATATTTTTGTGCAAAGGCATAGGAGCGTCCTGCATGTTAAAGGATTAGGTCTAGAAAAAAAAAAAATTCCTTATAATTTACTCATCCCAATATCATCCACGATGTTTATGTCTTTCTTTCTTCAGTCGAAAATAAAATAAGTTTTTTGAGGAAAACATTCCTGGATTTTTCTCCATATAGTGGACTTCAACGGTGGCCAACAGGTTGAAGGTCTAAATTGCAGTTTCATTGCAGCTTCAAAAGGCTCTACACGATCCCAGCTGAGGAATAAGGGTCTTATCTAGCGAAATGATCTGTCATTTTCTAAAAAAAACTAAAACATTTATATACTTTTTAAACTATTTATTTACTTTTTAACCGTATTACTTGGAAAGGTCACGCGTGACATCAGCAGAAGTACTGACCCAGTGTTTACAAACGAACGTGCAAAGAAAGTCAAACACCCTTTAAAAAAAGGGTACACCAATGTCAGACGATTTTGACAATTTTGGACGAAGACGAAGAACTAACTGCGCATTACCTTTTCAACGTGATTATGTAATGCGTGAAGATGCGCATAACAGAGCTAGTGCAAAATGAGCATTTGTGGTTATATGATTTAAGTATATACATTTTTATTTTTAAGAAAATGACAGATCACTTCGCTAGATAAGAGCCTTATTTCTCGGTTGGGATTGTGTAGAGCCCTTTGAAGCTGCAATAAAACTGCAATTTGGACCTTCAATCTATTGGCCACCATTGAAGTCCACTATATGGAGAAAAATCCTGGAATGTTTCCTCAAAAACCTTAATTTCTTTTCGACTGAAGAAAGAAAGAAACGAACATTTTGGATGATATGGGGGTGAGTAAATTATCAGGAAATTTTTATTCTGGAAGTGGACTAATCCTTTAAAGAGAATCATAGATTTTGATTTTTTTTTTTTTTTCAACAAACATAGCTTTAACACTTTGTGCAATAAGTGAGAGAGTCATTGGTGGTCATTTCTTTAATGTGTTAATATTACTATGTTAATACATTTAGAGAGATTGAGTGAATAATTACAAACATCACATGTTTAGACTATGGAGGAATTTGCACTTTAGAGTTAATTAACAGATATTTTAAAGTTTAACTAGTTGACTTTAGTGGAATGCAGTCAGTTCATATTCCCTCAATATATTTTTACGTAACTGAGAACTCTCCAAACCATGCACTGATAAATGAATCTGTTGTGTAATTGCTCATGTTTCTTTTTGGTAGCCTTTTTCCAGGACGCTAACAAACTGCTCCTGAACGAGCGATCTAACTGGGTGCATCTAAAGGAGTTTGCCCGTAAAAATGCTGCCAACGCTCTTTCTGTTGCCAACATGCTCATGGGCATGGCCTCAATCCTCTGCAGTCTCAATGGGTATGCATTCATGCTTTTGATTTTGCATAGAAAACCAAATGCATATAAAAATATAACAATAAAAATTCATAAAGTGAATGTTGTGTTAGAAAGTAGAAAGAAGGAATTTCAAACAACAGCTAAAAAAGTTTGCACTTTAAAGTGAAGTTTGTTTTGTTTAACTTTCTCAATGTTTTGTACTTTCTTTATGGCCCTGCCACCATTGTTATTCACAGCCATCATCATGCCGCATGCTGGCTGGTTCTGATCGGTTACCTGCTGGATTTGGCAGATGGAGCAGTTGCTAGGCAACTAAATGCGTGTTCTGCACTGGGTGAGTAGTGTTGAGTGTCCTTCAATACAAGTGAATGGGGCCAGGGGTGAGTCTTGTTGCTTTAGACATCTTTAGATGCTTTTATCTACAGTCCCCTTATGGAGCACCACTTATAAATAAAATGAAGGAAAGGAATAAATGATCAGTAATCCTTAATGATCCATTGGATTGATAACCCAAATGTAAACGTAAAAAAAAAAAAAAAAACGGAAGTTGGCAAATTGTTTGGAAAAGCAATTAGCATTTAAATGTTTTTTTTTTTTAATTTGTTATAGTTTTAACTACATTTTGAAACATTAAATATATCAATGAATATATTTATTAATTTATTGTTTTAAAATATGCAATAAATGAGTCATATTATAGGTATTATTACCACCATATACAGTGTGTTTTACCAGGACCATGGTGTTACAACACCAAACTACAAGGTAAACACAGATTAAACAGGATTAAATAAACTACTAAAAATTTAAATAAAAACTACAAAGAATTAAAATTATGTAAGAATCCAATAAGAACCAGAATAAGGACAGATAATATTACACAGATACACAGGACTACAAAAAACTGCATATGTGCAAATAAGTGAAAAAAGCATAGTATAGAACAAAGCATGGTGAGGACAATGCAGCACTTTAAAATTCAAATGTCTGTTAGGTTTTAAATATGTCTGTTAATTTGTCCATTTAAAAAACAAGAAGTTTGGTTTGCGCCAATAGCCTAGTGGGCAGCGCATCGATATAAAACGCTGCTGCGTTACAGGCATCCCAAGTTCGAATCCCAGCTCGAGGACTTTTCACAGTCCCACCCCCCTCTCTCTCTCTCTCCCGCTTTGCCTCCTGTTTACTCTAGACTGTCCTATCGTAATAAAGGCAAAATGCCAAAAATAAATCTTAAAAAAACTGGAAGTTTGAATTATTAAATTGATCATTTATTCTTTTTTTTTTTTTTTTTTTAATACGACTGCTATGGTACATTTCTATAGAAGCCCGTTTCCGCCACTTAATAATAATAATAAAAAAAAAAAGGTTATTGCGACTTTTTCATCTCACAATTCGGACTTTTTTTCACAGAATTGTGAGATATAAACTCGCAATTGCGAGTTATAAAGTCAGAATTGCGAGATATAAGCTCACAATTCTGACTTTTTGTCTCAGAATTGCATGATATAAACTCACAATTGCGAGCTATAAAGTCAGAATTACGATTTATAAAGTCACAATTGCCAAATAAAAACTCACAATTCTGACTTTTTGTCTCGCAATTGTGAGCTTACATCTCGCAATTCTGACTTTTTAGTAAAAAAAAAAAAAAAAAGTAAACTCGCAAAAAAGATGTAAACTCGCAATTATGAGAAAAAAAAGTCAGAATTGTGAGATAAAAAGTCACAATTACCTTTTTAATTTTTTTATTCAGTGGCGGAAATGGGCTTCCATACATTTCTGCTAAATTAAATAAAAATGGTTAATAAATAAATCCGTAGGCTTTTTTTCTGTTAGTGTAATATTTAAAATGAAGTCAGTGAAATATGCATTCATTTATTACTTTTGAGTTTTTGTAACAAACAAACAAAAAACAAGTAGGCTTTCTCTTACAAACCACACAACCTTGCCAGCGCTGTAGTGGAAAACCAGTGGCTTGTGTGCAGGTGGTCACGTCCACTCAGCTGCCTGAAATAGCTTCGCGGTGCCATCACAATGCCAAGTCACTTGTACTCTTGAGCTGCATACTGTTGCCTGTTGTTCTGCATGATCTCACTAATGGGTGTTGTTTTGCTTCCCTTTTTTGTCAATTGAACAGTTTGTTTGTGATGAAGCAGCTTAATTCAGGGGGATTATGTTCTGATTGTCTGTTAAATCCTGATGCTTTGGACCCCCAGCATATCTAACATTGTTCAATTCTTTGAACACGAGATTTAAATTCCTGCCTGTTTGTTTGGACACACTCAAATGTCCCAACCTGATGAAAACACTGCAACCTCACTAGCGATAAAGCGAGTCCTGAATGTTGTTTGTAGATTATGATAAGCTCTTTTGGAGTAGCATGAAGATTTCTCATGGTTCATTTTCATTTTTGAGTGAACTTGTCTTGATCTGGTAGGAATGAGGTGAAGCAAGGATCTAAATGCTGCAGATTATTTAATAAACTAAAAGGCAGAACCAGACAACAGCTATACAATAGAATATACAGACAACGACCAACAAACCAAGACTGAACCACAGGGAACTGAACAAAGCCACTAGAAGGCAAGCCTGCAACCATTAGCCAAAAAAGCGTAATGGCTAATGCTAACGGAAAGGAAACCAGAGGTTTTATTTGAATGGATGTCAATGGAGGAATAGTCTCAGCCTCAGACGTCACGCCCATGGATCGCTGGCTGAACGTCTGATGCATACGGCACACTTAACTGGAAACACTTCAGGAGTTTCGAAGTCGTCATCAGATTGGTTAGATTATACAGGATTTCCGGGTGACGTGTGTGTCGCATTCTTTAACGTTCTGCCTGGAAACAAAAATGCCGTGGCGCCAAACCCTCTCACGAAAGATGAAAGCCATTGTGTTTACAACTGTGACGATGAGCGCTTATCAGGATCAACTAAACACTTTATTTACAAAAGTATGTGAAAAATGTAAAGTTCACTGCATAGAATCTTTAAAATATGTCAGAGAGTTTTACACACCGGTCTGTTACTATGGCAACATTTCCATGCCCCTAAACATGACGCGGCACAAAACTAAGCGTGATTGGTTGCTTTACCTGTCAGTCATATGGCCTCTTGAGGCAGGCCTTGGCCATTCAAAGCGACCAAAGTTCCCAGACCTTCTGCCGGCCCATCAGTCTGAAAGTCTGGCTACGCGAGACTAATGGAGGAAAGGCTTTACTACACAGAATAAATAGCTTTTTAGTGGAAACAGTTCATCATTTAATGAATCGACAGCCTATTGGCTAATCTCCAACATGTTTTACACTAAGCAATACTTTTGGATTGAATCCTTTTTAGAGTTTACACCGGGAAAAAAATGCGATTTTATAAGAGAATTCACTGACTTTTTGCGACAAGTGGGATTCAGTTTACGGCACTTCTTATTCCTATGGTATCCGTAAACCGCGATTGAGTGTCGCACAACTCTGACTGAAATTCAATGACATCAAGGTTGTGATGTTAGTGGTTATTATGGCACATGTGATCCAAGTTAAGCCCGGCTCACACTGTGCAATTTTGGCCACAATTTGGTCGTCTGGGACAAATTTTGAAAATCCTAAAAGATTCCTATAATCCTAGGCTAAAATCTGTATTCTTTGATCGCTGGTTTGACATGTTCACAGCCAATTAATGGCTGTTGCGATTAAATTTCACCTCCGACGAAATTCTGGCAGTGTCAGAAGATTTGGCGCACAGTCCTGCAGTGTGACTACCCCTACGATGAATGTCAAACTGTCTCCGTTTTTCAAAACAAGCTATGAGCAGAATTAATGCTAGAGAATTATTCTATCAGCCATAAACTCCAGCGCACCCGTCCTCCGCTCACGGAATTCATCTGATATGTTGCCTTTTCTATATAAACACTGGTTGCGCCGCTGTTTTCATGTGGGTGTGTAGAGCTGCATACACTATTCTTCTTAAATACACCGGTATTGCCGCCGTTCATATACTTTTCATGATAGCCAACATTTTGGTCCCGCGTGCAATGCAGTTTGCAGTCACTGGACGTGTATGGGTTGATAATGTAAAACTCCGGACAAGTTTAGCCAAGTTTAGGCTTTAGCCGTTACACTTTCTCCAATAGTAAGTAATACAGACCCTCTCATCTCCTAGTAAGACAATCTCTGGTATAAATTAGGGCTGGGTGATATGGCCAAAATAATTATCACGATAATTTTTTTTCATATCAGTCGATATCGATAATTATCACGATAAATGCCAAATCTTTATTTCTTTCAAGTTTAAAGCCAGAATTTTGCTCCAAAGTGAAAGTTGTAGAAACCAGACCATTAATTTTTCTTAAAATAAATATCTAACTAGAAAAATTTATTTCTTAGATTCTTCATGTTCTAATGAGTGATACTGTTTCAAATCAAGAAACAGGTTTGAATTGCCTGATAATATTAATAATAATAATAATATCACTTTTTTGTCTCTTAGAAATTCACATTTGATAGTAGCTTGAGTTAGGATGCAGAGGTAAATTTTTGTTCATTTTTAAAATCCGTAACATATGTAAAAATTAAATTTATTCTTACAGTTTTTTTTTTTTTAAATTAAGCATTGGTCTCCCATAGTAGCATACATTTAAATCATGATAAACACAGTTAAAACCACACACATAACACCTCAATACCATGGTAAAAATATATATTTTTATAAAAATATGGTTTTCAGGTAGCCTATTTGTATGAAAAACAGTAGTCTAAAAACATTCAGTATAAATGCACACATGCTATAGCTTAATCACAAATGCATGCACTATAATTATATACCATTACTCCTGTAATAAAATTCAAATTCAGAAGGTGAACGTTGGTATTCTTGTAGAAAAAAAAACATGCAAGTCCTGTCAGTGACAGACAGTTTAGTTGTACTTTTCTTTTTGTTTTCGTTTTGAACAGCTTGTTATCTTTGCTGTTTACCCCACGTTACGCTATGGAGGCTTTCCTTAATTTTTTTATATTATGATTGTTTGATTCCTCAGTGTTTGCTAAACATTCTGTAATTTATTAGTGGTATATAATACAGCATGTGATGTGGCCTATGCCATGCCTCGTCTTATTCGTTTTTGTTAATAAATGTTATGTAAGCTAGTTTGTCATTGTAACATACTGTTTTATTGTTGTTGTGCTCTTTAATTAAGAATAACAATGAATCCAACTTTTGTTTTAGTCTTAAAAAGCGAAAGGTGTATAGATATAAGAAAAACAGACAGTTATCTTTCCTTGTAAAGCGTGGCACCAAGATCGCGAATTTGAAAGTGAAAGCAAAAAAAAAAAAAAATGAATTCCTGTTCACAAAATTTAAATTACAATACTGATGAAAAAGAACGGATTGAATGTTGAACACTTTCGTTACCATATAACTATAAACTATGATAAAAGTTCATCAGCATGCAATGATTAATCAAATGTTGTATCAAAAAAAATAAATAAATAAAAATAATAATAATAAAAAATAAATAAATAAAATATTGCGACCAAATGATGTGCTCGTGCGACCAACTGAGAAAGTTAGTCACACAAATGCGACCAGTGGGAAGAATGAGTCTAGAGCCCTGAGTGCAGTGAGTGTTACTACAGTAAATCCATGGTAAATGATGGCGATGTGTAGATTGAAAAGCATTCTGACTGTCTTGTTGCACTCAGTGTTTCTTCTGTTTGGCTTTAAACTAGTTTAAAATCACCAAGTCATTTGTGTTGCTCGCTGAACGCAAGCGCTTCACACTGGATTTAAAAAAAAAGCGCTGTCACAGCGCTGTTTTTTTGCTTGCATCAGCGAGAAAACACATCTGCTCTAGTGAGCTCGCGCCGCGCGGCAGTTTGACTTTGATCCGAGCGGATAAACGGTCCTGTGGCACGCTTCAAATGAGTCGCTCCGTTTCGTTCCGCTTTTGGCGCATAAACATTATATCGAACATTTTCATATCGTTTTATCAAGGAAAATTATATCGCGATAATTATCGTTATCGAATTATCGCCCAGCCCTAGTATAAATACACAGGGGGCTAATCAGGAACAGGTGAGGCTAATGAATTACCATTAAAACAAATGAGGGTGACTATGGAGACAGGAGAACAGAGCACAGGAACACTTCCAAATAAGAGTCAGTAAAGAGAACAACGGAAGATGTATCAGAACTATTCCTTTAAGTTTGACAGCATTTCTAGCTGGCATCCTTGGCAGTTGCTTTGAGTCTTGCTGTTTTTTTTTTCCCAGTGTCTTGCACCATGAATGTTGTTTTTAAGACCATGTCAGTGTCAACAATGTGTGTGTGTGTGTGTGTTTTGTACTGCAGGTGCAAAGTTGGATGATTTTGCTGATTTCACAACATTTGGAATAGCAACATCTCTCATCTTAAGGACAACCAGTCTTTTGGATAACATCCTGTGCATGTTGTATGTGCTGTCTGTCTATACTCGTCTCTGCTTCTTCTCTAGCGGTGAGGAACTTACAACAAACTTATTTTCACACACACACACACACGTACGTATATATATAAGTAGCACAGCTATTTGTAACTGTGTATATCACTAAATAAAGTGGCTGTCAGTTAGAAGTGTGTCTGCTGTTTTCTGCAGGAATCCCATTCATGTACCGTGGCCTACCATGCATCTACTCCTCTGCCATCCTGGTGTGTGTTTCTCTGCTGACTGGAGGAAATATGGCAGTACTGAGAATCCTAGCTTTGGCCATGATTCTCTTCATGGTCAGTCAGAACTTCTACCCACATGACAGAGTACTGGAGTCTCAGGCCTGGAAGAAGGTGGTCTACATCGGAGGTAAAGCCAGACACAACACTATAAAGTACAGTATGAAATACATTCTTTTTGAGATTTGCTAAAGATTGGATTTTAGTAGCATGAGGTATTGGTGCTTTTAAAGATTAAGCGAGTGTTAAATGTTAAAATAGAGAAATTAGCATGCACAATGAACTACGTTAAATTTTTTTTTCCCTCTCTTTTTCTAGGAGTTGCCATGGTGTTTTGCTCCTCCTTCCCTCCAGCATGCGTTTACTACTTGTTATGGTCAATTTCTTACATATTGTTTCCAACAACCCTGTGGAGCAGCAAAGTGTAAAGGGGTAATGGCCTATGAGGCTCATATGTCACAGAGTCCCCTTCTCCGTCTTGCAAAGGAAAATCAAACCAATTTAGAAACTCAGAAAACAATTTTTAAATCATTTTTTGTTTTGAGGTGATGTACTTCATGAAATCGACATGATCTAGGAGGCTTATGGACATCTTGATTGCTGCTGTTGTTTCATCGCTAAGGATGAGAAATGCTCTTCACATGTATTGTCATGTGTTTGCATGGCATGTTGACAGAGACACAGTAGATGGTCTTGGATACAGTATGTGTGATGTTTGTTGCACAGTTCTGCCTAAATGAATCAAAAAGGCAAGAAGCAGAGTAGAGATTGTCAAATTTGCTGTGGAATTTATACTTGTAGAATTACTGCTTTTTGGTTGTTTAAGAAACTGAAAAATCTGAAACAGTTTTTTCACAACTCCGCTCTCAATCATAATCAATTTCTGCTTAATTTAAAAAAATAATGACCATAAGGGAATTTTATGCATATGATCTGTGTAATTTCATGTAAAAACACTACAGTATGATTAAGGTAGTGGCTATCATCATATACTGTAGTTTATCTATTGCCTGGTTAATGTGTGACTTAACCTCTTAAGACCCGAGAAAAAAGTTTTAGGAAAAAAATTGTTTTTTTTTCACGTCTTTACATTGTTTAGAGCATTAAAAATAATGTAAAAAAAAAAAAATTAAAAATGATATTTCATTTATAAGTTATGCTATGTCCTCAGAAGAGGACATCGGGACTCAATTTCTTTAAAAAAATAAAAAGACAGGAATAAACATGCATAGGCAAAAACAACAGATTTTTTAAATCACCAATACATTTTTAGTTTTCAAGATTTTTATTTTTATTTTTTTACCAAACTTTGTATAAAGATGATTCTCAACTGTATTATAACAGCATGATTCGAAATACCACTTATCTTTCTGCAAAATGTGTGTAAAATGGCCATTATATACAATGTATCTATAAGATAAATCTAATTTGCATATTAATGTGTTTTTGGGGCTACATGTAATGAAAAAAGAAGTTTAATAATGGGAGTAATAATTGACAAGATTTTCATAATAATATGTAATATTTCATAGAATATTGAAATATAATTTCTTTCCCTATTCATTTGTTATGTCTCCCAAAATGCATAATAAACATGCTTTTAGTCCCGGTGTCCTCATATGTTGACATGTATGAAATCAACTTCCTGTTTCGTAACAGAAAGTCATATTTTGATTTCAAATCCCATAACATTTTCCTGAGATGTTGATTTATGACACACAATTTAAAAATTAGATTTAAATGATAATTACAAAATATTATCATATTTCCATAAGAGTGTCACTAAATTAATTTCAGACATTTTGAATAGCAAGGAGAGGGAGTGGTCATAGTGAAACATCCAATCATTTGGTATCTCTGAAAAGCCCTGAATGTGCTCTGTACAGGACATCCAGACTTAAAACTGTGGCATGTATAGTCTCAGAGAAATTCACTAAAATATAATGTCCTCATATGAGGCCACAGGGTCTTAAGAGGTTAAAATACTTTTATGTCCCATATAATATTAGGTGGGCCTTTTGAAACAAATGCCTCGCAACAATATGACGGGACGTTGGTTTAATTTTGATAAATGAGTTTATATGTACCATTTAACCTCTGTTTTAAGGGGTTCTGCTTCATGACTCATGGTTATCAGTAATTGCTTGCGTTTAGCGAGTGATCTTACATTGAATTTGCTATGTACTGTTCACGGGTTCAGTGGGAAGTTGATACCCTGCAACATAACAGTATTGAAGCATTATTTTGTGTTCTGTGGACCACTTGTGGTTACTTTTTATTAAAATTTTGTGGTGTTAAGAAATGAGTTTGTAGTTTTTAGAGGTCAACCACCAAAGGATGTAGGTGGTGTAACCTTTTCAAAAGTGTATCATGGTATCTATTTCCATCAAAATACTGCAGGATTTTCACCTTTGTGTAACAGCAAAAAAAAAAAAAAACTATAACTATAGGTTTAGTCAAACTGAGTCAGTTAAGATAATGATCTGTCCCATAACAGACAAAAAAGGTGATCAGATAGGTAGCTTTAAGTTATTTTAATGAGAAAATCTGTTACTTGAAGTGTCAGAACATTTAATTCAGTAGGCACGTCAAACAGTTACATGAAAATTGGTGCAAGACAAATATAAACATATGCTTGTATAGAGATGAGGGACACTGAGGCAATAAAAAGCTAGAAAAAAAATACCCAAGCCTTTTTTATTTATTAATACTGAACTGCAATTAACATTTCTAATACTATTTTCAGTTTAAGTTCACATTTATTGACTAGGTACTTTGACCTTTGAGTAAAGATTTGGCATACAGTGGATATACTTGAACATGAGTAGGATCATTTCTATTTTTATACCACTTGCTATTGTTAACAATAAATCTGTCATAACACTAGATAGGGTGACTGTATGTCCTCTTTTCCCCATGTATGTCCTGACTGGGATTTCTAAATTTCCTAAAATGACTGGGTCTATAATGTCTGTAAATGTCCATAGAGAGCATGCCAGCAGGAAAATAAAGCCAAAACCTGGACTCTTTAGAAAATTTAAAAATACTTCCCAGGACATACAGTACATGGGTAAAAGAGGCTATATGGTCACCCTACTTTAGATAAATAACATGGCATTATCCACCATTTCAATCAAAAACAGTTAGTAAAATGACAAGTAAAATGAAGGTTCAAAAACTTTCTTATATTTTTGGTTTTACATTAGCTGGAAGCATTGAAACTAATCTTAGTTGACCACTATGCATGCAATCTCCAGTTTTGAGAAATAGGGCGACCTCTAGTGACATTCTGCTAGTTGTGACATGGCTAGACTTTATTATTATTTATTGATGTCAGTCTTAATGGAACTGAATCAATTGAGCCATTTTCATGTATTGTAGAAATGATCAGTTGAATGTTCTCTGATTGAATAGATCTCATGGAGGCAGTCCTGCTTTCCTCCTGTATTCACAGATGTCTATTTGCTGTCCAGCGCAAAGTGGTTTTGTGTCAGCAAAGTATTTGTACGAGTCTAGAAGTCGAATAATGGCAGAATACACAGGTCGGTCCTTGAAGTTCCACATGCAGCAGTACTTTATTAAGTCATACCTGCAAGATATGCCAGAAAATGTCAGTTTATATGTTGTTTTAACAGGATTTTTAGATATTCTTTAACACTTGCTGTTCATAGAGGAGTAAAACAACTATTTATTTACATGTTATGTAAAATATAAGGCTTACAATGGGGCTCCACAGTTTTCTGGTCTTTTCATTCGGTAATGGGCTAAAGTGTTTGGCAGCACTTCAGATGGATCCAGGTCAGGATAGGGAGGAGACCCTTTCAAAGGACAAGGAAGGTAAAAATAAGTCTCCTAAATTGTTTGCTTTATATTACTTTTTTGATAAGTAACAACTGGTGTATTAGGACCTCTAACTAATACTACCCAGGGTTATCATCTCATAAAGCAGGATTCCAAAGGACCATCTGAAGAAGTACGACAGCACAACTTTAGCACATTGGTCAAAGTGCAGTATTTGTTAGAAAACTTTTTGTTGTTATTTAAAGTTCTGATTGACTCACACATCACTTCTGTCTGTTAGGGGAAGCCTCATCATCCATTCAGGGGCCTTCCATTTTACCGGCACATTGGCTTCTTCTTCTTTGTCCACCGTTCTCGACTGTCGGCTCTTAAAAGCCAAATCCAATCCAGAGACTTTCACAGAGAGCCCTGAACCGATCAACATGTTCCGGGCTGCGACATCCCCATGAATAATTCTGTGGTAGGAGTGTAAATAGTCCTAAGAAAAATCATTAATAAATCATTTAAAGAAGTTATACATCTTACAGTTGATTTTTGTTTTACTAAGTATGAGTACACAGTGGGTAAACAACTCACCAGTCCTGCTGCAACCTGTTTAGCTACAAGATAAACGGACCTCTCTGAAAACATCTGAAAGTTATCACTTGCACCACATCTGTCCTGTTCAGTAAGAGTTACATTCAGAAGAAAACTGAGTTATGAGATGTATATTCTTTGTCAACATACACTCTGAGAAAAAAGGAACAAATGGGGTGGGCTGTCACTGGGGTGAACCCCTAAGGTAAAACCGCTAAAATTATTTAATAATTATTTAGGTATTTAATAATACCTACATTTTAGTTCCTTAAAGGTATGTATTACTACTTTAAAAGTAAATATTTAAGGAAGCTTGTTTCTGCCATTGGATAAAAAAATAAAATGCTAACTGTGACTTTTTATCTTACAATTCAGACTTTTTTATCACTATAAACATCAGAATTGCAAGATATAAACTTGCATTTCTGAGAAAAGTTAGAATTGTGAGATTTTAACTTAAAATTCTGAGAAGAAAGTCAGAAATGTGAAATAAACTTGAAACTGAAAGAACAAAAGTTAAAACTGAGATAAAAAGTCACAATTATCCATTTTATTTTTATTTAAAAAAAAACATTATTGTGAGATATAAACTCAGAATTCTGAGAAAATAAGTCAAAATTCTGTGAATTTATCTCACATTTCTGACTTTTTCCCCCCTCAGAACTGACTATAATCTATATTGTGACATTTTGTCTCACAATTTTGACTTCCTCCCAACAACCCCCCCCCCCCCCCCCCCCCATTCAAAACTGAGAAAAAAAAGTGAGACAAAAAGTTGCAATTACCTTTTTTATTTATTTCTTTTTTTTAATTCTGTGGCAGAAATAGTCTTCCATACATACTAGTACCTTTTGAAAGGGTAGCACAGTTTTGTACCTTTTTTTCTGCGAGTATACTGTAGGTGTTTTTACCTCTCGAAGACTCCAGAGAAAAAGCAGGAGATTCCCTGGAACGCTTGCCTCTAAAACCAGGTACATGGGCATCCGGCGTGTCTGGCAGTATAACATCTTGACTATATTCTCATGTTTGCTCACTGCTATGTGGAAAAGGACAAAATCCAAAAATTCAGTAGCCTCCGGTTGATCTGACCCATCTGAAACAAGAAGATATAGCCTATCCAACATTTGTAATTTTGTGGTAAATTCTTAGAAGACACCTTTTCATGATTGATTTGTGTTGTGTACCTTTAAGAGTTTTAATCACTACAGCAGTGGATGTGCTGTCTTGTTTTAGCTGACCTATGCAGATTGGCCCATAACGTCCCATCTGAAGCGGCTCCACTCCCTCCAGAGTGCACTGAGTAGGTATCTCCCATGGATCCAGAGCATCCTGTGCAGGCCGCATGTTCCCAAAGCCTGTGTCCAAAGGTACAGGGTCCCCTTCTAAAAGTTGATTCAACATACTATTTCTCATGATTTGCCCTAAAAAAACCAAGCACTAAATATGTGGCATCTAATATTTGCCTTCAAACAACATGATAGATAATTTTTCCTTCACATACCATTTACATTTGAAGATGAGCCTGTGATAATCTGAGCTGATGATCTTTTGGTAATAAAGCTCCATATTATCTGAGACACAACGATCAGGGTGCTGAGAGCCAGCAAGCTTGGGATAATGATGACTGCCAATGGACCTGATCCTTCTTCATCTGTCCATTCATGCAAATACAAAACTGAATTTTACCCCCGTGTAACAGCAAATGTGAAAGCATTAAAAGTACGTTAGACTTGATAAGTACTGAAAGAAAAATAGACTCTTACGTACAACAGATCGGGTCAGAGCCAGAGGAGCTGTTGCACTGGGCCTGTACAGCCATGAGGGTGTCCCTTTAACATTTCCAAAACTGGCTTGACAAATGATATTAGGACAATCATTTCAATAGAACGATCTTTCAAAAATACAGCATGTATGTTAATAGAACTAAAGTGAAAGACTTTGAGGACCATAATATATAAATATCTCCTGTCTCTTGCGCCAAGCATGTTTTGCTTTGCTGTATACATATTGTAGATATGTGTGTGAATATTTTGAGTGCATGTCATTCTTACCTTACCGGAATAAAGTTGGAAAAGAATCTTTTTGGCTGCTTTTGGTAGAAGCCACTTGTTTGAGCATAAGGTTTGATTTTGACTTTGAGAGCAATGACCGTGAGGGTGACTGACTGCCCACCTGACTTAATGATTAACTTTAGTACAGAACCATTTTAACTGTTACCATGAGTAATTTGCTTTTCTGAATCACAGTCAAATTCAGTATGTTGAATATTTAAGGTTTTTGTGTCTATTTTTTAAATAAGGGAATTTTGAACATATATAGAGGAAAAAATGTTGCTTTTATTTTGAATTGAATAAGTAAATTTAGACTCTTGGGGTCAGATGGCCTGAGAATTGGGAAAGAGTGGAATGTTGTTACAAGTGTTGATATTTTTAATATAATATCTCTTGTAATTTATGGAGTTATTATTTAGTAATTTCATCAGATGTACATTTCATCTATAGAGGAATTGATTGAAATCATTCGATTTGAATTCATAGCGCTGCTATTACATAGAAAAATATGGCCAATTAATATCTATCTATCTATCTATCTATCTATCTATCTATCTATACATTCTACTATTTTTTTTCCGATGATAAATACTTGCCAGTGTGTTAAGATGGACAGAAACATTTGCTAATTTTGTTGTCATAGCGTAAAACGTAAAATTATTCATTTGTATTCCCTCATAATTTTGCATATACTGAACATGTATCTCAATATGCTATTTAATAACACAAATAAGTGTACGTTGTTTTTAAGTGAGGCATCTTCACAAATTAACCTATTCTATGTAAAGAGTGCAATTCTATTCTGCAACAGAAGGTGACACTGTTATAACACATTATGTCTGGAAGCTTATATTTAATCTGATTTTAACGCTTGATATGAAGACTGCTATAAAGTAGTATTTAATTGCGTCTTTCTAAAACTACTCTTAATGCAAGAAAGAAATGGCATGTTGATATTGTAAAATAACATTATACGTAAACAAAAATCATGCTGATGTCCAAAAAGCTGTTCATATGAGCCCACAGAACAATATATTATGAAGTTGTTCATTTATTTTCTTTTACATCCAGGGTTCAGTGAAGTTGAAAGGGTTTAAACAGAAAGATTTATATAGGTAGATATTCCTATATAACATAATTCAAATTCTATTTCATGGAATTTCTAAAATTAAACTTCACACTCACAAAAGTGGTTTCACCATATGTTCTGTTAATTATGGTAATTTTTATTTGTTTTCATGTGAAGCACTTGTGCCTTGTTTCTTGTAAAACACTTTGAGTTACATTTTTGAAGGTACTACACAATTAAATTATTTTTATTATAAAAACTGTTATAAAGTTTCACTATGAAAATCACTGAGGATTGGTTAAGAGTCTGGATGAGGGTTTGATGACTGTAAATGTTAAATACATCTATATACCATCTATATATATATGCTATAGACTCTAGTGTATAAAGACTCTGTAGGAGCACATTTACTTTTTAGACAGCAAGAACATTTTTCCTCAACATATAACTTTTCTTTAACAAATTCCCTTAAGGCATGGCAGCATGGCAGAGGCTTTTTACGTTTAGTATTGTGAATAGTATGGGAAAGCCCGCCCCCTCGCTCTGATTGGCTGCTCTGCTCTCGTCCGCTCTGCGCCTCTGACAGTCTCTGCTCCCGTTTGGCGCAAGTAACAAGGTGAAAATGACTACAAAGTTGCAAAGCTGCGCCTTCTATTAATGACCGACGGGCGCTGACAGCTCCACACAGACAACAACAAGCCACACAAGAGGGCGTTTCTACAAGAATCAAAGGTCGTCGGACAGTGGACCTAGTTTGTATCGTGTAGCCTATTCCAGATCCAGGTACAGTGTTGTTTGTCGTTTCCCGTGAACGCGCCGGTAGCTGATGTCATTGGAACAGGTGCGCGAAACCCAAGTTAACTACAGTCGCCCTGGATCGCGAGGGATTACACGGATGTGAGTGTTTTTCTACGGCGTTTCATTCATCAACCGGTATTACGAAGCGATTTGAGGCTGTATTATTTATATGTGCCTGGATAAAGTAAGCTGTCCAGCCTCGGGTGGCAGTTTATTGCTATTTCCGTGTCTTTTTCTCCTAGAAAGCGCTTGTTTAGATCGTTTGAAGACGATATTTGGCGACACTTCTTGGTGAACGGTGAGGTCTACCATAGATTTTGTCAAGGCAATGAAGAGCCCTGTTACCTTCGTGTGAGCTCGTGATTCAATTCAGATGAATGTACGTGAATTTTGACTGAACCATAGAGGGAATATGTTTTAAGGACCGAGCGATGCCGACTTCGAAGTTTTAAAACGTTTCTTTTTTCACCAAGACATGGGAATGAAGTCGCTTTGCTTTACTGCGCTCTAAACGCGTTTGCATAAGGAAATAACTAGTTTTTTTTAAAGACTGGTTTACTAAAGGGATTTATCATGTCCAAGACGCTGAAAAAGAAGAAACATTGGTCCAGTAAAGTGCAGGAATGCTCCGTTTCGTGGGGTAACGGCGGGGAGCTCGGCGCCGTGCTGGAGATACGCGGCGGAGCCGAGCACGGAGAGTTCCCGCACCTGGGACAGGTGTTGTCGGACGCGTTAGTGTGCCATGTCGGCAGGCTACCTGGTCCCGGAGACGTGCTTCTGGAGGTGAACGGCACGCCTGTCAGCGGACTGACAAACCGAGACACCCTCGCCGTCATCCGCCACTTTCGCGAACCCCTCCGTCTGAAGACCGTAAAGCCAGGTTAGTTTGTTAATTGTTAAAACCTTGTGAGCTACCAACCGAGACAACAGTTTGTCACACTGCACTGAACCCGAGGTTTCCTTTTAAAACCTGAGTAAATGCTAGTTTTAAGCCTGTGTTAAGCTATGTTTCATATTTGTAATTTTGAAAGAGGATTAGCGTCGCTTTTGCACTGCTTGTGCTTGAATGTTAAGATGTTGTTTAGCAACAGACAACCAATCACGAACTGCCTCAGTGCCTAACTTATTAAATATTCATAGACTTTGTAGCTACAGTCTGAAAAACTTTGACGCGTTGTGTCGTGATAACTGGAGTGATGATCAGCTGAAACCGAATTCGTTTCATAATTGATGAATTTTGCAACATTAACACCGTTATTTTCCTGTTTATTGGTGTGAAGCTGCTTTGAAACATTCTGTTCTGTAAAGCGCTATGTAGGCCTGAGTAAATATGATTTGACTGGATGATAAAACACAACCAGAGAGGATCTGGATGGCAAAATTCCCACGCAGATATGTGACCCTGGACCACAAACATAAGGGTCATAAGGGCCAATTGTTTGAAATTGAGATTTATACATCATCTAAAAGCTGAATAAATAAGCTTTCTATGTATGCTTTGTTAAAATATTGAGAAAATCTCCTTTAAAGTTGTCCAAATCAAATTGTCCAAATACTAATCAAAAATTAAGTTTTGATATCGGTAGGAAATTTAGGAAAATATCTTATTTACTTAATATCCTAATGATTTTTGGCATAAAAGAAAAATCGATGATTTTAACCCATACGCTGTGTTGTTGGCTATTGCTACAAATATACCTGTGTGACTTAGGACTGGTTTTGTGGTCCAGCGTCACATATTATTATTATTATAGTCCTGTCATTTTATTGACCTGATAAATATGCAAATAAGAATCCTAGCTCATAGTTTACAAATGTACAGTTTGAAATATATGGAAGAAGATAACTGGTTTAAAAACATTTCAGGTAAAAAATGAATAGTTAGGCAGATCTTAGAGTTTTAGCCAGTATTAACCTCATATTCTATTACTAGCATTTGCTTATAATTACACAGTTGGCATTTTGATTAAATGGGACTCTCAAGGAAAAAGTGGATTTTAACTGAAGCCATTTATCACAGTTACCACAACAGGAGGAAATTGAGACTATCCATCATGAGGAAGTTTTGGTACCACTGGATGTTTTCTGTTTGTGGGCAACCACAACGATTTCATTAATTGTGTAGCTGGTAGATACTTTCCATCGAGACTTCCATGGTTTTTTAAGCTGCTAAAGCCTGGATACAAGTGTTTACAGGTGTATGGTACTGTTAATCTTGTGTTTGTTGAAGAGAAATAATGAGGATCTACAAAAGGCAACTGAGACCTGAGCTTTCAGGACAGGTGAGGATCAGAGGCCGTAAAATACAGACAGAATTCTATCATGTTTCTAACCGAATCTCCATGGTTACTGAACAGATAAGGTAGGAATCTAGAATAACTTCGCATTATTGTGTAACCCGACCCATCTGTGGATCGTATTACAGAATCCTATCTTGTCTGTTTTATTCACCCGAATTTCGGTTACGATCTCAAACCGTGCACTTGTCAGATTTTAACATAAGGATTAAGATTTCAGGAATGTGACTCTGGATTATATAAGAAGTTAAGAGCGAATGAGTGCTTTTTCGTTGTTCTTTTAAGAGTGTGGGACCTTTTAGTGTGTATATGTGTGCATAGGCTAGTTTTGTGACATCACAGTGTCTTGACATCAGTATAAGTTGATGCAGATGCTATAGATATCCATTCGGCTGGGAATTCTGTAAACTCTTTAAACATTTAGAGCTTTGAACTTTGTGCATGTAATCCTCTTTGCCTGCAGCACAGATGTCATCTGACTACCCAGCCTCCCACCTTCGCCCACTGTCCACCTCATTTAGTGTGTTAGCCTCCCTGAAGGATAACCATTTGACGACTTTATGCCATTTTAATGCTCTTTTGGAGATGATTTTAATCAGAGAGCTTTATGTTGCTATGGGCACTCTCTACATCTGTTTATTTTGGGCTTGCAAATGAAGTAGAGTGGATTACCTAATATGAAAATGTAGTTCTCCTCGCGCTTCCTAATCAGTGTAAATTGGCATTAGTGAACGGGTTAGCATCAGATGTCTCTTACTGATTATTTTAACGTAGTGTGAGTTTGTTAAAGCTGCCAAAGCCTGCAGCTTTGAACCGAGTCCAAGTCTAATTGATTCAATTACTCTCTTAAATCTGTGCTATACTGTCTGGCTTGTGACTCAGCAAGAGGACTGGACACCTGAAAGCTTGTATGCTGTTAGAAAAGGACAGTGTTGCTAAAGTATGTTGGGGTTACTTTAAAAAAAAAGAAAAAAAACACACTTGTGAATAGTTTGCTTGTAGTTGCCTAAGCTAAGAAGAGGAAAAAGTAGGCTGTTTTAACACATCACATCATGATTGGTCATTATCTGCTATGATTTTATGTATTGGATCATCGTTATTTGATATTAGATATTTACATTTGCATGCACATTTCCTATGTTTTTACATTTCCCGACTTAAAAGATCTTTGTGATTTTTAGCAAATCTCAAAATTAATACCCATTTTTTATATTGTACATTAGAATGTTGTATTCTTAAATCAGGGTTATTATAGTTACAGTAAGTAAAATTAAAATGAAAACCATAAAAATATTTTCATTAATTGAAATAAAATAAAAATTAACTAATAAAAACTGTTGACATAAAAAAAAACTGATAAAAATGGCAAAAACAACAAAATTACTAAAACTTTAACTAAAATGAGATAGTCAAAATGCTAAAAACTATAATAGTATATAAATTATATTATAATAACACTGATTTAAATTCCCTTGTAGCCTTTAAAATGATTCATTTTTGTTTATTTAGATAAAATATCTCTAATTTTTTTTTTGGACAGAACATGACACTAATTACCGATATCAGCTAGAATTTTAATATTCAAATAAAATCCAATTTTGTTTATAAAGTGCAGTAACAACAGTAGCTGACTACTGTGCCATACAGCCATACAAAAATAAACATCACAAAGATTGTAAATATGTTGTATATAACATAATATAGACCACAATCTAATCAAAAGAGGAGTCAGTCAAACAATTATAAGAGGTTCTACTTTCAGCCTGTAGGAACAGGTATAAGCCTGCACAAAAAAAATAAAAATAAATAAAAATAAATCATATTTACTTCTAAAGAAAGATCAACTGAGTTTCTTAAATGTTTCTGCATCAGGGGCCGTGTTGTGTACTGTATGTGTGTGGCTCAGTGTTTTCTCTCTGTCCCTCAGTTTATGTTTAATTCATACCATCTCAATCATTGATGAGTTCATAGAAGAGGCCAGCTCAAAGGGATCAGATGGTACCAGGAGACCATTTAGCCTTAAATTCGAGCCACAAGTAACACTGGCTGAGTGCTCTACACGGCTGATATGAAGTTCAAGGGCCTTCATCCTGTGGCCGGGCTCAAGGCTCCTAGGCCAGTCTACAGAGCTCAGCAGAGCTGCTGCTGGCATTTATACCAACTTTAGTGAGATGAAATGGTTGCAAAGGTGTAAAATTGGCCGAAATCGTAGAGCATGGTTAAAGTCATGGTCAAGTGGTGCTTAAGACAAGAAACAAACAATGGAAGGAAACTGTGGAAGGAAGGAAAATGTAAAGTTGAAGTTTGAAGGGTCTAAAGATAGCCAGCATAGTTTGCCATGTGTCGGTGAGTTTTCTGTGCCGATGAGCCCACATTTACAGAGCTTCCTTATCGACTATCCTTTCCTGCCCAGTGGACTTGTGGCTCATGCTCATCTTTTCCAGTCTTATCTATTCCATGGCGTGAAGCTTCTTGGCCTCCTACATATTCACTTGAACCTGTCATGTCCTCCTCCGTTTTTCCTGTTCTTCACCCCCGCACCTTTTCTGCCAACCCTCTCACATGCAGTAGTGTCCAAAAGACCACACTGAAAATATGGTTCCTTCACAATTCTAAAATCCAAGTTTAAAACAAAGAAATGTTATGACGTGACTAATAAATATTTACTATTTTGCGCATTTGTGAAGACCAGGGGGTATTCAGTTAAAGTTATAAGAGGTTCAGTCTGCTTATTTTTTTTCCCAGTGGAGGTCCAGGCAATACCTTTTTGCAATGGAAATACATTTACATGTGGACAGCAATAATACTTTGTAAAGTCCTAAATAAAATAATCCTCAAGGACTAGGATTTTGGAGGTAAAGCAGAGGTGTCTGAAAATCTTCTACAAAAATATAAAATTAAGTGCATTTGGAGCTGCATATAATATTAGGTGATATTCTACAACAGCATAAGAATATAAATGAACCTGAATGCTTGTGGTGTGTACAGCTATGTTGTTTTGACATGCTGTAGAAACTGTAAGCTGGGGTCTAGGTTGGTAACTTTTGTTGTAGACGTGTACAATAGATAGTTTATAATATTATGTGAAAAATGTGTTGGAAAAAAGTGTATTACTTTGCAAAGAATTTTCAGTTAGCAGTCTCTGAATTTTGACCTTAATAGTTACAAAATAGATAAGTAAACAGATTTTTATTATTGAACACATTTCAGTGCTTAAAGGGATAGTTCACCCAAAAATGATGAATGCAGGTAATCAAACAGTTGATGGTCTCCATTGACTTCCATAGTATTTCTTTCCCTACTATGGACGTCAATGGGGACCAACTGTTTGGTTCTTCAAAATTCTTTAAAGTATCTTATTTTGTGTTCAACCTAAGAAAGAAACTTATACAGGTTTGGAACGACAGGAGGGCGAGTAAATGATGACAAAATTTTGGGTTAACTATTTCTTTAATCTCTGAGCAGAGTCATTGGATCTGCTCTATATTTCATAACCATGATGTTGCATTAGAATAAAAAGGCACTGCCGTCATACATCCGGACCAGATAAATTTTTTCCTTTTTTTCTTTTCACGTACATCTGTGGAATTGTGCTCAAAGCCATTGTCTGAGTGCGGCCTTGATTGACCGCAATGGTGCGGTTTCCACACATTGTGTTAATGTGCAAGCGGAGGAAGGGTGAGGGAGTGTATCATTACTGACTCACAGGCTGACTTACATTAGTCCTCCTGTCATGATGCTGTGTGGCATTATGAAGCAGCAATTGTTTTGATACTCATACTGTGTTGTTGGCCATGTTTTCTTGTGTTGATCTTATTGTCTTTACTTACACACTCTCCTGAGTCATGACAAAGGATCAAATGTCTCATTTTATTAGACCATAACTGAAAATTTTCTAATTTTCAGCATTATTGCACTGTATTTTTTGGGGGTGGATGTGTGCTGTACCATCTCCCTTTTCTTCAGCTATGCAGTGTGAGGTAAATCTGTTTCATTCTCTGCTGGTTGATTACAGTAGTTTATGGAGTAGACAGGGGTTATATCAGCTTTGTAGAACTGGGAGGAAGCTTTAATGTGGTTTCCTTTAAAATGTTCGCAGCTGTCACAAGCAGCTACTCCAGTCGTATAACTTTGCTTGCACGTTTGCTGCTGACATACACCTATAAAGGTGTACCACAGCTGCTTTAACATTCTGTTCAAGTCTGTTCATCTCTCTGAGGGCCTTGGGCTCATTGCTTAGTCACCAAACAACATTCATGCAATTTTTTTTATGTAAACACCCTCAGTTCCTTTCCCAAAGTTTCATACAATGGCAGAATAAGAAATACATTTTTCAGTGGTAATCATCTCCAGCGGCTGTTACACAGAATTGACAGGAGCAGAATGCATTTTCTCTCCCATCCTCATTTCATCCTCCCTTCAAACCGGCTTTTTTTTATTAGCTGTCCTTGTGTAATTGAAAGCCTGTTGTTTGCATGTTTCAGCCTGCCTCAAAGAAGCAAATAAAACTTTTCTCTGGCAACACTCACTTTCTAGTGTGGCTCTTCACAAGTTGTTCATTTTCAGGACAAGTTTTATTAATTTCATTAAAGATTCCTTTCATATACTGAAAAAAAAAGTTCTTAATGTGTATTTTTGTCTAATTTTCCATGTAAAATATTAAAATTCCTTCAAATGTTAAATGTACTGACGAAACACTGCAAAAGTTATTAAGATTGTTTTCAGAGAATGTATGTATAAAACAAGTATATGTTACTGTTCTGACAGATTTTTTTTTTTAAAGTGACTTTAAATGTACATAAAAATGTGGAACAAAAAAGATTTGTTTTGAAAAAAACAAACAAAAAAAAAAAAAAGTTTTTGTCCATATAATAACAACATTGACCCAACTGACTTTGACTTTATGTACAAAAAAGACACCCAATGAGGTCTAACAGAATAAAGAAAGTCTTTAGAAAGTCTGTAGAAAGAAAGTCATTCAGGCTTGGAATGAGATGAAGGTGAGTAAAAGATGACATAAGATAAAAGAAAATAGTTTGAAAATAATTTATAACCAAACAGTTCTGAAACAATATTTTGCACGTCTGTTTGGTTACCAGCATTCTTCAGAATATCATCTTTTGTTTTCAGCAGAAGAAAGAAACTTATACAGATTTGGAACAACTTGATAGTCAGTGAATGAAGACAACATTTTCTTTTTTTGAGTGAACCATGTCTTTAATGTCTTATGAATTGTTGCTACATAAGATATTTATCTTGTTTTAAGAAGAATTTTTAGATATTTTCTTACTAGAAAACTAGTCAAAAAGCCTAATTAAAACCTCATTTAGGTGTACATTTTAGCAAGAGATATCACCACCCCACTGAGAGAAATTCAGCAGAAATAGTGACACACTCTCACACTCCCAAAAAGGGGGTTTCGTGGCGATGCCATAGAGGAACCATTTTTGGTTCCCTGAAGAACCATTTTGTGAAAGGTTCTTTAAAGAACTGGTGTTTTTCTTGGTGTCATAAAGCACCTTTTCTGGTACTACAAAGAACCCTTTTTAAAGGTTCTTCAAAGAACCACTGATGAATAGGTTCTTTATGGCCCCATTTCTTCCAGCTCAATATCCTTACATTTATCATACTATACATTTTCTTTAATAGGATTGTTCATAAAATAATTTTGAAAAAAAAAAAAGAAAATCCAGAAGTAACAAGACTTGACATGATTAAAATGTTTATTGCATTTACAGTATACATCAATGCAGTATATATCATACCTCAGTACTGTGTATATGTGTTTGATAGGGATGTGCACAAGTACTAGAGTTCTCAGACTTGACAGCAATGATTGATCATTTTTTAAAGTCACTGCAATCATCGTTTTTTATGATCAGTCATCGCTGTCAAGTCTGAGTACTCAATGATCACCTGACTTTATATATTTCTCTCTTTCTGATTGGTTATGGCAGCATTTTGGGTGGTACCTGAGCTCTGACTAGTTAGTGTTAGGACAGAATGCCATCCAGACAAAATCAAATCACCACTGACAAAAATGCCCATCCCTAGTGTGTAATACAGTGAATACAACAGGTTAATGTCAGTACCCCCATCATCCACTAGTATGCCCTTTTTCATCCCGTGGAAACTGCCACTGGTGGTTCAAAGAGTTCCCGCTTTCACAGTCCTTTTTATGAATAGTTGAGGCTGGGTACACAGGATCCTGTAACAACAACAACAACAAAAAAAGACACTTTCATTAGTTTCTTAATTTTCATAGGTTTAGCACAGGTATAATGATGCAAAATGACAAACAAAGATAATGGAAAGGTATTTTTAAGCTGAAAGGCAATAAGAATAGAAACAAAATCAAAGCAAGTCAAAGAATTTTGGAAGTTCATCCATCATCTATTCACTCTTCAAACCACTTATCCTCTCTAGGGTCGTGGGGACTGAAGCCTATCCCAGCATCTTGGGCCACAAATGCATCCAATTAATGGTATTTAAGCAATATAAGCACTAGGTAACAATGTCATACAGTACCTGTCAAAATTTTGGAAACATTACAATGTTTTTGAAAAAACAAACAAACAAACAAACAAAAAATAATAGAGAAAATAGTAATATTGTTTCTTTTAAAAGAATTTTACATTTCTTATTCTTAAAACAGTTGAAAACAGTTTTTGCTTTTTAACATTTTTTTTTGTGTTAATGGTGATACCTTTTTCAGGATTCATTAATGAATAGAAAGAACAATGAACAGCATTTATTAAATTTATTAAACAATTTAGTAAATAGAAATCTTTTCCAACTTTATAAATGTCTTCACTGTTACTTCTGATAAATGTAATGCACCCTTGATTAATACAACTATTAATTTCTCTCTTTTTTTTAACCACACATATATTAATTTCTCTCTTTTCTTACCACAAATGTTTTGTATGGTATTGTTTCCATAAAAATGTTAAGCAGCAAAAACTGTTTTCAACATTGGTAATAATCAGAAATGTTTCATGAGCTGCAAATCAGCATATTAGAATGATTTCTGAAGGATCGTGTGACACTGAGTAATGATGCTGAAAATTCAGCTTTGATCACAGCAATCAATTACATTTTAAAATATATTCACATAGAAAAGAGGTATATTTTAAATTGTAATAATATTTTACAATATTTCTGTTTTTAATGTATTTTTAATCAAATAAATGCAGTGAGCAGAAGACTTGCATTAAAAAAAAAACTTGTTTAAAAAACATAAAAAATCATACTAATCTCTAACTTTTGAACAGTAGTGTATGTTTGAGGATTTACTTACTAAGTTAGTCATATGGTTCATAACGCCTTAGAGATGGAGGTCTGCTCCAACTTTGCTGCACGGCCATCAGTATAGAAAGAATCTAGAAACATAATATGCCATTTATCACAGAACCAACAATATTTAGCATACAGGCAGGTTTATTTAAAGGAAGCAAGCTAGAGCAGAAGTGAAATACAGAAAATAAAATAAAAGTTTTATTTATATATATATATATATATATATTTATATATTTATATATATATATATATATATATATATATATATATATATATATATATATATATATAGTAAATATATAAACACACACACAAACCAGTTTCTTAAAATAACAGAATTAACGTTATTGTTTTTAGGTTTGTGTCACTCAGGTTTGGATGTCAAAACCTTCCTAAAATACCTGTAATATAACAGATGCATGGTGATATAAGAAAACGTTGTGAGAAAATGCATATGAATGTATTTAAAGAGCTTTCTCAGCTCACCTGTGTTTCCTGCATTTCTGTCAGCAGCTCCCTTCAGAAACTTAGAAATTTTGGAGCTTCTCTTCTGTTGTAGAGAGATATCATCACTCCTGAAACCACAGAACAATTTTTATCAATATTTGTTTACCATGAAAGATAAAAACACGTTTGAATTAAGTTAGATTCAGTTAATTCACGTTTCTTGTAAGTGACATCACCGATTAACAGTACAGCGCATATTTTAGGCTAAATAAGTTAGACAACTTTCAATAAACCATTGACAAACTGACAGCAAACCCTTTACAAAGCTATCAAAACCTCTCATCTACACATAAAGATGTGATTAAAAGCCCAAACTCTCATAAACAAGCGCTCAAGCTATAGAGTTAGCTTACCTCGCCTGAAAACAGTTGAGATTCTAGCGGACTTTTTTGAAGTTTTCTGTGAAGTAAATATTCAACAGAAACGTGTCAGTTACATGTAAGAAAGTGTCTGGAACAGTTGTATGTTATATTTGTGTGATTTTAGGGACTAAACTCACCTGAAAGCAGTGAAAAAAGCAGCAAGAGATGGAGATTTACGGTTTGTCAGTTGGTGTTGTCGCCCCGTTTCCATGGCAAATCCCTTAGCTCCAGTGTTTGAATGAGACTAGAGGTGCGTTCACGCCATATCGTAATAACCGTAATTACGAGATACCAACTTGTAAAAAGCGTTCACGTCCTCGTAGAACTCGTAATTACAACTTGTGAATTGGGAGTTTTCAGAGAGCTACGACTTGTACCACATGACCGCTGCACCTCACGCGGAAACAGAGAAAAAAGGTGGCGTTTTCAAAGAAAACTTTTACTACTGCTCTAAAAAAAGGGAAAATAGATACATATAGATACTATTAATAACATACTGTTATTATTTTGTTTTTGTTTGTTTAGGTTAGCAAGAACACATTTATGGCTGTCATTAATAACAAACAAACAAACAAACAAACTGTTAGTAATTATTTTTACCTCACACATTTTCTGTGTTCTGCAATATTTAGCAGTAGCATACAAATGTAATGTTATGTGTTTTACAGCTGCCAGTAACATTCTTTCACGCAGTCGCGGGTTCATTTTGTTGACTGTTGCTATAGAAACAGATAATCCCTAGTCCAAGGACGTGAACATCACTGAGTTGAACATCACCTGTTGTCATCTCGGAATTACGGTAATTACGTTATGGCGTGAATGCAGCATAGTATTCAGCGCTCACGCCCATTAAAACACGTCAAAGTCACGCAGCATTTGCATAAATCTCTAGAATTAGAACACTACATAAACAACTTAAAATCACATTAAATCTTTATTAAATTGCGAATTTGAAAATCATTTTGTAGTTCTACGACCAATTCATAGGTGCAAAATGGATAGTGGGACAAAGTGGCACTTTTATATTTTAAGATTTTGTATCACTCAGCCTTTTTATTTCATTTTAAAACATGATTGCAGTATTTTTTTTTTTTATACTAAACTTAACTAGCCTAATAATTTTTTTAGTCATTCAAAACAGCATTATAATAGATAAGGACCTACTGGTCTTTTTTAATTAATAAACACCACAACACTATTTATATGACTCAAAATTAATACTTTTTATTACACTATAATTGAATGCAACTAATAGAAAATGAGTCTGGAATGAGTTCTGGACCAGACAGGACAATTTAGCTCACTTGATCTCACTTTCCAGAAACAAAAAGATTTACAACATCATGAGTGTGAAGAACCATTAAATAGTCTAAAGAACCTTTCTGTGCTACAAATAACCTTTCTGTGCTACAAATAACCTTTTGTGCAATGGAAAGGTTCTTTGGATATTATAGGTTCTTCATGGAACCATACACCCTGCCAAAGAACCATTTAAGAACTTTTTTTTTAAGAGTGTACACTTCAGTCAACCTGTAGGCTGGCACGAAATTGATTGCAACATTTATGAGGTAAAACATAATTTGTTAAATTACTATTCCACCAAGCACATTTTCATACATCTGTGTCTGTGGTTTCATTTTAAGTAATGTCTTACTGATTTCCTTGCTCCCCACATCATTCCATTGAACGAGAAGCACAACTGAAGTATTTTTGACGGTGCATCCGTACGCTGCCCTTCTGGAATCAATCCCGAATCTGCCCATACACCCCCAGTCACCCATGCATGGGGGGGGTGAGTGCGGGTGGCAGAGCCCAAGATAGGAGCATCTGCTTGGAATATTAAGGCATATCTCAAACCTCTCCCCGCAGAAACTGTCTCACGCGCTCAAGCCCTTTATCAGCCTCGCTGTCAGCGGGAGTATGCAGAGGACTTCTGTTGTTTCACTGCCACTTGTCACTGGAACATTCCAGGATTCCAGCACTGTTTATTTGTCTGTGGAGTCTTAATGGCAAGGGATGGCATGGAAATGAGAGTGCGCCTGTAGAAACCCGGCTAAAATGTGGATGTCATATACCTCTCTTTGCTGCATTGGCGTGGCTGAGATCACTGAAAGTGGCTTTTAGTGTTTATTTCCACTGATATGTTGTATGCGACTTAATTGGCTTGTATCAGATATTTATGCCCCCTAGAGATATGTGGTCACTGTGACCCATGTCAGCATTTGCATTTAGCCCCTCCAGCTGAAATCCACATGGCAGATGAGGTTCATTGAAGCAGCCTGGGAGGTGTTTTTCTATACGATGATCTGATATCTCATCCCCAAAGTACTGTTATTGTCAAAACAGAGTGGGCTTTGATATTTTCGGTCTGATTCGCAGCAATCATCTGCAGTTTGATGGTTTATGCGGCAGCAGGAAATGAAAGGGTGCTGATGCTGTGAGGGGAATGGACATGAATAATTAAGTGACAAATGAACGCAGACTGTTTGATTGTGTTCGTGCCCGTCATCAACAATTGAGGGGATAAAAAGAGGGGGATTTCCTGTCGCTCTTGGTTGTGACTTGAAGGAGCTTTACTGAATGAATAAACGTGATCTGGATTAGGAGGAAAGCAGCTGTGGAGCTGATAAGGAGATATAGCATTACAAAGCATCAGAGTGCTACATGGGAACACTCAAAAAAAAAAATGGTGCTATATAGCACTAAAAGTGGTTCTTGGCTCGTAATCATAGGGGAACCACTTTTGGTGCTATATAGCACCATATCTTTAAAGGTGCTATACAGCAACTTTGTGAAATAGTGCTATGTAGAACCATAAGAGGTGCCATATAGCACTGTATTTCTTCCACAAAAATGGTGCTAAACAGCACCAACAGTGGTTCTTTGGCTCGTAAAGAACCTTTAAAGGGGCTTAACAGGTTCTTTGTACGGCAGGGGTGCTATATAGCACCTTAATCACCCCAAAGAACCACCGAAGAACCGCTGAAGAACCATACAGGAGCTTAACGGATTCTGTATATGGTAGCGGTGCTATATAGCCCCTCAGTCATGCCAAAGAACCGGTGAAGAACCACTGAAGCACCAAGATTTAGTGCTATACAGCACCAAAAGTGGTTCCCCTATGATTACGAGCCAAAGAACCACTTATAGTGCTATATAGCACCATTTTTTTTTTTTTTTTTTTTATAGAGTGAAGGTGATTTCCAGGGCTTATAAAGCCAAGCACTTGCTGCCAGGTTGAAAATCCCTGACCTGTGCACATTTAAAGCAGATGTTTTACATTGTTTTATATTTTATATTTATTTGCACAAGAATGAGAAAAAGAACTAAAAAAATTAAGCTTGGTGAAATATGGAGACCATTTGATTAATTTTATTTGTTTATTTATTTTTATTTGATTATATTTCATTTTTATTTAATTTTAAATTAATTTAATTTTAATTTATTTTAATTTATTGTATTTTTATTTAAATTTAAATTCATTTTATTTATATTATGTTTTTTGTTTTGCTTTTAGTTTAATTTTTGTTTGTTTTGTTTTCGTTCATAAATTAATTTAAATTTATTTTGTTTTATTTTATTTAAATTTAAATAAATTTTATTTATGTTATTTTTAATTTAATTGTTGTATTTTTTTGTTGTTGTTGTTTTTACTTTTTCAGTTTAGTTGTGCTTTCATTTAGTTAAGTTTAGTTTTGTTTTTTTTGTTTTAGTTAGTTTTGGTTGTTTTTGTTTGTTTTGGTTTGTGTTTTGATCTCGATTCCCAGATTCCCCAACTTCTTTTTCACTCTCTCACTGCAGTGCTATTGTTCTCGCTATTTCAAAAAAGATGATGTAAACCTTGCTATAAGCGTGGATTAAATACTATTTGAATGAAAATGTGCTTCTCATCCTTGTGTAAGTTATTTTTTAATGACCGACACATTTTTAATAGTCCTTAATAACTCACTCCCAATAGCTTTTTTTTTATAATTTATGTCCATTATTAAAGAAAATAGTCAATGCAGTAACACAGAAATTGCTTTATTTTCAGGGTAGAGATGCAGCCCTGTTATGCAGCAGCACTGCTTGCGTGATTAAAAGCAATGGTGTGAGGTCTTCTGAGTGCACAAAGCAAACGCTGTAACAAAGATAATTAACCGAATGTATTTCTTCAAAGGACAGAGAGGTGGGCTGTGGTATAATATCCCCCCATTTGCCTTATTGTGACTGTTTCTGTGATCCAGGGGTCTTTATTATTCTTGTGCTGGCATGTAGTGCATACCACCGGAGAATGAGAAGTGATGGCCTTTTGAAGTCTTAATGCCTGCAAATAACTTGCCCTTCTCTTGAGCACTCAATGTGTGTGTGAGCATGCTTTTGCATGAAAATGAGAAATTAGGACAGGAATATGGATTGTTCCTCTCTAGTGCCCTTTTGAGATGAAAGGTAATTACACTGATAGGATTTGTGTGGTCCTGAGGGCTGTGTAGACCGTAGCTATTTGTTTGCTCACTTTGTGATTATTCAGATCTCGGCAGATGTTTCCTGCCGCTCGCATGTAGCATTATCACAGGTGCTTTGTACGGCTTTATTTACAGAAGTGTCTCTTGGTTATTTTAAACTGATCATGTTAGTTTCATAGCTGAAATCATCTCTCACCTGTATAAACATTCCTCATCCCCTCAGAATGTGAGTCTTAATTCACGCTAACAGCACGCTGACTGAAGGACTGCTAGCCGGTGTTAATCTCAAACCACTGCTGTGTTGACTTCAACGTCACAAAGTCAGTGTCTGACCCTGGAGGATATGTGGAGGATGTGGAGGTATTTTAAGCCTCTCTCCTCTATATAATGTCACTGGAGCAGCTGCATGTGAGTTTTTCAGATTATTCTGATCACTGCATTTTCCCAGAGTCTCAATATCCCAGCATGCCTTGGAAAGAGAGTTGTGGGCTGAGAGAGCTACCAGCTAAAGTGAGAACTTGTGGTTCAATGTCGATTCTTTAAGAGGGCAAATTACTTCCCAAAAACTGTCATATAAATTATGACAATAATGTCTTTTGTTTGTACTGGTTGAAATAATAAAATAATATTTTTCTTTTCTTTTCTTTTCTTTTTCTTTTTTTTTTTTTTTTACTTTTTCTTTCTTTCTGACTATTTTTTTCCTGTTCTGGCTTTCCTGTTCTGTTCTTCCCTGACTTCTTTCCATTATCTCTTCCTGATTTCCTGCCTCACTGTCTTCCTTCCATCCTTCCTTTCCTTTGATGTCCCTTCGTTTTTCCTTCCTTACTTGCTCTTATTCTTCCTTCCTAACTTCCTAATTCCAACTTAACTTCCTACCTGACTGTTTCCCTTTCTTCCTTTTGTCTTTTTGAATTTTTCCTGACTTCCTTCTGTAGCCTACTTCCTTCCTGACTGTAAATCCTTCCTTACTTGCACCTTTACTTCCTTCCTTATGTCTTAACCTTCCTATTTCCCTTTCTTCCTACCTTTTTTTTCTTCCTGTTACTTTTCTTGACTTTCTTATGTGGTTTGTTTCTGACTTCCATGTCCTTCCTTACTTCCACCTTGACTTCCTTCCTGATTTCCTACCTGCCTGTTTCCATTTCTTCCTTCCTTTTCTCCTTACATGTTCTTGACTTCCTTCTGCGCTTCCTTTCTGACTTTCATTCTTACTCCCTGTTAACTTCCTCCCTGTCTGCCTCCCTTTCTTCCTTCCTTTTTTCTTCCTGACATTTTCCTTGACTTCCTTTGTAATAACTGAAACTAGCCTGGCTCTACAGAGTTATAGATTTGTTCATGCAATTGGAAGAGCTTTAAATGATACATAACATCTCACTCTGCATTAAACAATGGCAGCAGCACTTCATGATGGGCCGGCTGTCAGGGAGTTATCGTAAACTCCATCTAAATCTGAAATGGATGGCCTAGAGACAATCTCCCGCGTTAGATGACAGTGAATGATTGTATTTTTTTCTAACTTTGCCAGCGTACAGTAAACGCTCCACTTTGCGGCAGCTCATCTCTACACCCTGCCCGCACGAGATTAGTACACTATGTCCTCATCAGAATTCATGGATGTCAAGATCTCTGCACGGGGTATCGGCTAGCCATGATGGTTAGGTCTGTTAACAGCTTATTGATTTGGCTAGCCTCGTCCTGTTACGTCAGCATTTTAGCTATGGCTTTGAAGCCAAGGTGAAGGGGCAGGTGAAGTGCAACCAAGGCCACTAGCAGTCCATATCATCTTAAAGAGGATAAATGCAAATTACTTTTCAAGCCCAGTTTAGCTGATGCTACATAGAACATGTTTCGCTAGGACTGCGTTAGCGGACCCCTTCATTGTTGCCTATTAACATTTATATCATAATAGACCATCAAAGTGAAATGACGTTAAACCTAGAATACTCAATGCAACCTTTGATGTGAACAGTGTCTCAGAGATCAAAGAGTTTTTTTTTTTTTTTTATTGTTAGCCTTGTGGATGTGTGTGCCTTGTGTGTTTAAATAGAATTAGAATAATGACCAATGATCTCTCTATTTTGTCATGATTGTCCTTACTTGATGAGCCGATCTTGTTTTATGAATCTCGTATGGCATTTTTGTGCTGAGAGGTGTAAAATCATGTCCTATGACACTTGGCAAAATGGTACATTTGAGAAACATTCATCAGTTGTATTATGACAGCACTGAAGATATTGTTCCCAGTTGGTGCTTCATAATTGAACATCATTATTATATTGCAGCCCTTGCAAGACAGAATTGTATTGATATTCATTGTATGGAATACTACTTGAATAACAATTAGTATCATTAGTATCAACTATAATTAGTATTGATCTTATGCAGACAATTTCAGCCTTAAGTATGCTATATATTTTGAAGCTTTATAAATTTAAATAGAAGTTTAGGTAACACTTTAGTATAGTGACCAATTCTCACTATTAACTAGTTGCTTATTAGCATATTATTAACATATTGGCAGTTTATTAGTACTTAAAGCAGATATTCTGCATGACCATATTCTACATCCCTAATCCTTGCCAATACCCAAACTTTACAACTACCTTTCTAACTATTAATAAGCAGCAAATTAGGAGTTTGAGGCAAAAGTTGTAGTTAATGGTTTGTCTATAGCGAGAATTGGACATTAATATAAAATGTGACCGAAGTTTAAAATGATCCCTTTGACTAAGCATTTAAAATATAACTGACAGCAATGTAGTGATATTTGCATACTGAGCTGCATTTTGCCTTTAAAAAAAAAATACATTTTTACTTTTTTCCTTACTTAATTTAATCTGATTTTCTTTCCTGACATTATAACCTGCCCCCTTCCCTTTCTTCTTTGCTTTTTTTCCCCCTGATATTTTTCCTGAATTCTTTCTGAATTCCATATGTCCTTTCTTGCATCCTGATTTCTTACCTGCCTGTTTCCCTTTCTTCTTTCCTTTTAGTTTCCTGAAAATTTTCACTGGGAGTCTACAAAAGCATAATTTGAATAGGAAAAACCATCTAATTGTTCATTGGACAATTGACTTTCAGTCAATGTATTATTGGCCCACCTGGAAGCCCTGCTGGTTTATATGATGACTGGGTGAGTTGTAAAATGGCTGGGGCTTTGCAACCAACAGCTAGTAATTGAAACCTGCCTTGCTTTTGGGGTTATGTATTTGTTTGTGCGGTTGGGAGAGCTTTAAATGATACATAACATCTCTTGCATTAAACAATGGCAGTAGCACTTCATGAAGGGCTGGCTGTCTGGGAGTTATTGTAAACTTAATCTAAATCTGAAAAGAATTGCTTAGAAACAATCTGCTATTTGCATTTTTTTTAAACAATTATTTTTTAAATTAATTAATTATTATTTATTTATTTTTACAAGAAATTGACTTTTGCCCAATTCCTTTCTTTTTTTTTCTTCACAGAGTAGCAATAATTACACTTGATGTAAGTGGTTATATAATATTCTTTTCTCTATTGAGGAATAAAAGGATCATATAAATAAAGGATTTGACACAACCACTAAATCCTCATAATGCACTCAGAAAAATCATTTCTATCTGGCCAGTCACGACTTTACATGCACATCCTCATTTCTGCAGCCAGACATGTCGACATCTCAAACAAAAGGTCTCACAGAGCCCTGAAATCAGCTTTAATTTGATGTATTTGATGTAGTGTCATTCTGTCCAGATCTGGCTGTTCCTCACTCAGTACTCCTCAGCTGTTGCCTCTCCGGGCCCTCAAGGGTATTTTTTATATATATGTGTGTGTGTATATATATATATATATATATATATATATATATATGTGTATATATATGTGTATATGTGTGTATATATATATATATATATATATATATATATATATATATATATATATATATATATATATATATATATATATATATATATATATATATGTGTATATGTATTATTTTTTATTTATTATTATTATTTTTTTTTTTGAAAAGTCAGAGTAGTCTCTTGACTCACATGCTTTAAATGGGTGAATAACCACTGGACTGTATTTTCCTGCATTTCAAGTCCCTGATCAGCATAAGCTTTCAAGTTGCATGTCTTCTGAGGCATGCAGCAAGCATAAGACTATTTTTCAGCCATAAAAATGGAGTTCTCAGATAATAAACTTGAATGCAAGGACAGTACTCTGGAATTAATATGAATTTGAAGCTTGGAGGCAGATGTGTCTGCACCAATATCCACAAGTGAGTCGGATTTTTACCCAGCCTGCTTTATTATCTATAGAATAAATAGTAGGCTGGCAGACTGTGAGCTATTTCAGCAGCAGTGCTTTAGTATTATGACAAGTCAGCTCCAGTTACAGACAAACAGAAATTCATTATTTAACAGGGTTACACAGACCAACACACTGAACTGGGTATAATGTGGAAGCCAGTGTTGACCAAACAAACTGTAACTCGAAGAATTTTAATTAGCTCAAATGAAGAACAACTTTTGTATTTAGATGTAAACAAGCGCTCTTAATGAATTCTAGGTAATACACTGAAGTCAGCATATATCTGTCTGAGTAATGGCTCATGTGTTTGTATGAATAGAGAATTAAAAATAAGAAGGGAATGTGAAGAATGTCTGTTTGTACACATTGTTCCATTGGTGGAAGGAGCTTACAATGGAGTATTGTTAACAGGTGTTTGCTCTGGCTGTGTCATACAGCAGCGCTTTCCTCAGAGACCCTGCATGATGTTATGTTGAAACCGCAGACCTCCTTAAAGTTTACTGAACATCACTATTGTTGTAACTTGTTGAGTGCCTCCTCAGTTAATATTTTTGATAATAATAAAATTACACATAGAAATGAATAGGATTATTCCATGTCAAATCAACCAAATTTCAGAAGCATCCAAAGCTCAAATGTTTAATATTTTTGTTCTGAAGGTAAGGAGGACACATAAATGATGATCAAAGCCATAATATGAAATGCTATTGATTTATTTTATGAAGTAATTCATTTTTTTTGTATAGGGAGTCAAAATAATAATAATTTTCATCATCTGTTTATATATGTGTGTGTATTAAAATGTTTAAAATTGAGTGGAAATTGTGACGCATCAGGATTCTTTGATGAATAAAAATATATAAAAACACAACAACATTTATTTGAAAGAGTAATCTTTTGACACATTAAAATGTCATTGTTTGTTATTTAGAAATTACATTGTTTACTTTATTTAGATGAAAAATGTATTCAAACTTTACACACACCTAAGTGCTAATATAAAGTCCAAAACTACCAGAGCGAACAAAAACCAGCAAAACGTAAACAAAAACTTACTGAGTGTAGGGCTGCAACAAACGATTATTTTGATAATCGATTAATCTAATGATTATTAGACCGATTAATCGACTAATCGTCGATTATTTCGCTGATTAATCAGTAGACATTTACTGATTATTCAGCTTTTGCAATTAGTTAAAATGTTGTTATGCATATTCTAACAAATATATAACGGTAAACACTTAAGCTTTTGAAAGTCATATTATGTAATTACAATTAATTTATGCATATATATATATATATATATATATATATATATATATATAATATATATTTGGCACACAAAATAGATGACCGACAGAGAAACTCTCTCATTCACCATGTAATTAGTGATATGAAAATGTAACTGAATGACACATCATTCTGCCTAACATCTCCTTTTGTAATTCATATGGATAAGAATCAAAATAAAGGTAAGTGATAAGACATTTTATTTTTGGATCAACTATTTTATTCACAAAATAATCTCTCTTAAAATACCTTATGGGTTATGATAATCAAAACAGTCCTGAGCAAGATCAAGCTTTGATCTTTGCAAACCAAACTATCACTTTAATTAAATATTTTTTTTCCCACTAATAAAAAGATTTTATCACTAGCTAGCTCCACACTGGAGAGCTGCTTTATAACAGAAAATCAAGTTGTAATTCTAACAGAAAGCAACACTGACTCTGGTTTTTCATGTTTAATACTGTAAAGCTGCTTGATTTAAGGCTATCTACTGCATAAAGTACTATATAAATAAACGGGACATGACTGGACTTTACTGCAGAGCTCGTGCAAACATCCACATCGCTGTAATCAGATGCGTTTTTAACTGCTGCTTTAACAGTTTTTGTTGTGTTTATTTCTTTATTGAGAGGAAAGCGGTCAGTAAACAACATGCCTTAAGCATCTGAGCTAATGTTTAAAAATGCCTATAATTCTACACATATATGACCTCATTCCTATAAGCACAACCTTTCGGTATTACTCCTATTGTGTCGTTCTGAGAATTCCCTGTGAAATTCCTTCCAGCTTGTCATCGAGAAGCAAAGTTGGGGGTGTTTCAAAATATTAACAGAATGTGGTCCGACCACTAGCATGGTGTCATCATGCAGGAATGTTAACCTTTTGATTCAAGAAACGTGGGCTTGTGCTAGCTTCATTGTTTCTAGATCCTTGTAGCCTCTTTGTATGTTGCTTATGTGCCACAATATGAAAAAGCCATAATGCTACATTGTTGTAAAAGCCAGCTGTAGCGGAGAGACATACATAGCGGATCATCTCTAAACGAAAACATTCCCTCTTTGACCTTGCAACTGCAGCTGAATTCCGAAAACACAGACAGCATCTCATCTTTCTCAAATGTAAATGCCTTCGATTAGATGTATTAAGCTTGGATTCATGAGCTGCCATCGCTCACAGGTCACAAATATCGAGGGAAAGCGGCCACCGCCAAGACTGCAAATGAGCTCCTTGGGGGTCACAGAAACAGTCGAGCTCTTTCACTGATTCAACACTTTTTCAACATGCGCTCTGCAGCTTCGCAACTACCTCCCAGATGATGGATAAAGTTGAAATAGTTGTTGACAGCCACCCCCCTCGAGAGCCACAACCTGCCTGCCCCAGATCCAAGGACGTAATGAGAGGGTTTTTTGGACATCTGGTGCTTTGGACGGGAGCTGGTCAGAGCTTGCAAATGCCAAACTAGTTTGAAACGGGAGGATGGTACTGTTGAAATTTCTTCATTCCTGGCCTGCAGCCATGTGAAACTAGAGTGAAACTAAGCAGTCAAGTCAACCGCTGCCTTCATTTTAGTCACTTTTTTTGCAGCCCGTGAACACAAATCCTCTTAGAAATTAATCATGATATTAAATAAGCTGTGTGATGGCATGGAGGTCCATATGAGCCCGGATTCTCTGTGTTCTGATCGGTGTGAAAGGCCCTCTGTGCATCTGACTCCAGCTGCCTCCTTTTTTTCCCTGTAGCAGATGCATGGCAGCTTGTGTCTCACTGGGAGAGACTTTTGGTGCAGCTGGAGCAGACCTTGGCCACCTCTGTTCCTCTGCCTGTATCATGAGACCAAACTGACAGTGCCCGATTTATGACTGTCTGAGGCCCAGATGAACTGTGTCTGACAGCACCAGACTCCGCTCAGCAGCTTCCTTGTTCCTAAGGTTCAGAGCATAAAACATTCTGGACATCTTTTTAAAGGCTTCATCAGTGGAACTTGTTGCCAAGAAATGGGATTCGTTCGTTCGTAAATATAGCAATGGAAAATTGGTAAACATTTTAAGAAGCTCCATAGGGCATCTTTAAATCATACAGAAGTGTCATGCCCTTTTAAACTCTCAATTCAAACATCTAAAGAGCAGAAAACCCTCATTCAGGGAAAGTGCAACTTGGCCTAGTTATTTAGCCTAGAGATAGATTGATTATCAGTTTTTTTTTTTTTTTATCAATTTTTGATTTATCAAAAGCTATTCACTAGTAAGTGAAGCCGTGAATATGATTGCTTTGTTGTTTGAGCAATACATATTTGTAATGTACTGTTTGTATAATTTTTTAACTTTTTACCTAGCAGCTGTTTATTTATGCTTGAGTGAAATGTTACAGAAATGCTTGATCAACTTAATAATAACAGCAGCAACAAGTAATAATTAATAATTTTTATAATTGTTCTTATTACTGCTACTACTATTATTAACAGCAGTAACAACAAAAAATTATCTGCTAAATTAATTGATTTAAATAATTATTAATAATATTAATAGTGTTAATAATATCATCATCATCAATATCATTAAAATTATTAATATAATTATCAATAATATATTAGTAATGCAAATGGATCAATAATTATTTAGCTGAATGTTTATTGTAAAAAAAATAATAATGATAATAAGTAAAATATTCATTGTGCATATTTTTTGGCATAATAATCATCATTTAGTTGTGTCATTGTGGCAAAAAATAAAGCAATTACAAATCAGTTCTGCATTTTGATTACTGGGCATTTAAATCCAAAACAATGGTATTGTGGTAAAAGCAAAGAAGCTGGATTTTTGATTTTTTGTTTTTTGTTTTGTTTTTTTTTTAAACTGAAACTGTATGCAGTATTTTCAGTAATCGCTGGGACCAGATTATATATGCACAATGAAAATAACATTCCAAAATCACACAAAATGAAAATGAAGATCCATTGATACACTTTTCATGCCACAGTCTAATCTTTTAAAGATTTTTATTAAATTGTGCTGGTTTACTTTGTCATAGGAAATTATATATAACACACTTGAAGAATCTTTTAGGAGTCAACCCTCAATCTTAAGAGTCTTTACCTAAAGCAAATTTTAAAAACTCAAATTGCCCTTTTATATAATTTCACCTTGTTACTCACCATGATAACCAAGGAAGCTGGCAATGCTAAAAGAGAACTGTATTACTGCATTAACATGCCAAGATTTTTTTAGGCCACCAAATGCACAGGACCTTCAATGGTGCCCCCTCAAAACAAGTAGGTGCACGGTGTCTCTGAAACCATTCGTAATTGCATATCCACAATTCTTCTGCATGCATTTTAGGAAATTTGTTTATGATTTAGCACACGACTCCAACGCACTGCTTGTCTGGCTAATTATACAAGAGGTTTTATCCTAACAACATCAAAACAACAAAGCAATCGCTGTCGCCGAGGGAACTCCTCTTACTAGATTTATGAAGCGCCACGACTATCATGTAGACTTTCCAGCTTGCTTACCACTTTGCCACATTACACTTAACACTGATTAGATTAGCTTGAAAGGACTGAAGAAGCGCCTTTAGCCGCAGTACCTGCAGCCCTCCCTCTCTGTATCAGTGCGTGCCAGGCCCTCGGTTTGTTTATCCAGATTTATGGATGTGTTTTATCGCCTAGCTCCAGCCAGCTCTGTGATATGCAAATATATGCCCAGCTTTATTGTCTCAACTCGCTGCTGTTAGAGGTTTGTATTCAAAATTGGTGATCGAGGGTTGTAAACACAGCGAGCGGTGAACACTCTCTTTTCTCAGAGGCTTCAATTTATTTGGTCGCAGAAATTTTCCACGGCAGTCATTTGGAATAAAATGTTGATGTGTCACACTTGATTTAGAGTTTGAGTTACTTCATGTTTGGCTCTTGGAAGTGAATGCGCGAACTGTTTGGAATTGCGTAATTGTGTTTATGGCCACTGCTTTATCCTTTGCACCTTTTCGCCTGAATGTTTTGGCACTTGAAGCAATTGAGTCCAGTGCAGGGTCAAAGCCCTGACCTTTCCTCTTCAACTTCCCCACACGACCCCTTCACTTCACGGCGATCATCCCAACCGCTCTGGTCAGTTCTATTATTGGGATACTTTTCCATTCATTCATCAACCTCTGGCCTGTGATGTGGGGTGGCAGGGCGCATAAATGGCCCCAGATCGCCGGTTTCACTTCTCTCCTCTGTCCTTTCTCTTTTGTATTTTCTCGTCTGTCCTTCCTGCTCTTTTCTCACTTATCTTTTCTGACCTGCCATCTCTCACTCTCTTTTGTGCTCTTTTTAGCTCTCTCTCTTTTTAATTTCGCCATTGTTTATTGTTCTGTGATGTGGGAAAGACAGGAAGCTGAATAAATTGGGCCATTGTTTCTGGGGAGGATGAAGGGGGTTGAGGAGGCCTGTTAATATGGAGGAGGATTATGGCGATGGCTGAGCTAAAGGAGCGAACTACTATTCTGTGCAAACGCAACGCTGCATTAATTTACCTGAGAGAGTGTGAAAAGTCAATACGACCTTAAAATTGACCCTATTTTCTTGTGTAATCCATCTTTCTGGTCTTATTTTGAATGATTCATGATATTCCATGCTTCATATTTCATCAAAAGGTAGGTAGTAACTTGCTCTTCCCCTGTAACGTTTTTTTTTGATGACATCACTTAGGCCGCACGGGATAATAGATAATGTTGAAGTCATGATGTGATGGAAGTAGCGGTAGATCTGCATTGTGAGCTACATTTGAGGGAAAGAGATTATTGAAAAAAAATTGGTAGGGCAGGTTCCTTGATTGGATGGAAGCAGATCATAATGTGAGAAAGGGGCGGGGCTTATTCAAACCAAAAGCTTTGAGAAGTCTGGCAAATGCCACCAGAGAGAAGTCTGTCATTTAGAGAGAAGTCTTTCATTTTGACAGAAGGTTGAGTTGTGACGATTTGGTTAAAAATTCTGAAGTAAAAATGAAGCCATACGCATAGAGCAAGACCAATAACAAGAAAAATTTGATTGGTTTCATGCCAACTTTAACCATTAACCAAATCGATTTAGGCATTTTAGCTTGACTTCGGTTTGACTCAATTTTTTTGTATATAGTGGCCACACTGTAAAAAAAATACATAGTTGAGAAAACGTAAAAAAAAAAAAAAATAAGGCAACTTGATACAGTAAGACATTTGAGTTCTCTCAACAATAGTTTTTTAGTTCTTCTCAGTAAAGATACTTTGTTGAGCCAATGTAAATTTGTTTGTTCATACAATGTTGATCGCCTTATTTTGCTAATAGAAAAATTCTTGTTACAGTAACTAAAACAACAATGATTGTAGTTGAGGTAATTTTATTTTTCTCTGTTTCCTGGAGGAAAAAAATAATGTGTAAAAAGTCACCACATTATCGAATTTATGTTTGTTTACAAATGACAAACCTTAATGGATAAATTAGTCCATTATGTAGACATTGTCTTTTTGTTTGTAAAACAACTTACAAGACTAAGATATCCAGGAAATGGATGTAAGTGGTTGAACATACTCTAGGCCTCAAAACTAGACACACTAACCTCAAGAACGGTGACATTTAACAACACAGTACAACAAATAACTTACAATAATGATAAAACAACAACAGAAAAAGTTTAAATGAAGTCAGCAAACAGCAAAATAATAATCCTATAACAGTAACTGCATAATTTATTCATGCTGCAATGCATGCTGGGAATTCACAAAGCCTTAATTAAACAATATGAAATGCTTTGTTCAGACAACTGTGTTTGACTAGTTGGGACGACATTTGGGGTAATTTTATTGATCTGACAAGGGTTTTTATGTAGTTTAAGAAAATAGCATTTTTTTAGTATTTGAGACTCAAAAGGTTTCATAAACTGGAAAATGTGCAGTTTCATTTTTTTACAGAATTTTTTATAAAATAAGTATTTTTGTTACTGAATGTCTTGTTTTCTTTGGAAATATGAGTTATGCCAGTAAAATGGGTTGCAAAGCTGCAGTTTACGTCAGTATGATTCTCCATGTAGTTGGGGATGGAGAAATGGGTTCAGTTTCGGGGGTCATTCTCAGTTCGTATCCATGTTAACTACATCAAAACAGTCCTTCCTGTTTCGACTGTTTGATGAAAAATGACTGCAGCTGAAAACTAGCTGCTCCAGTTTATGGGTTTCGGGGAGTAACTGTACATATTGTGTTTCCATACAAAGCCTGTATTTCCAGATCTCTCCATGGCCTCCAACAAAGCACCATCATTCCTTTACACCTGATTGAAGGGGAGATAATTATTGTATTCACACACAGTTGGTTTTCCGTTCTGTTTTATTAACAGAACAATCGGTATCTTTTCTCAGAAACTGTAAACAAAGCAACGAATGCTGCCTGTTACATTTCAGCTTGTTTTGCTGTGTGAAAACAGACACTCATCTCAATTTACATTAGACAGATGGGGCGAGTTTGAGATGAACCTCACAGACGGTAACAAAACCTAGATCCTCACACAGGTACCTTGTTACCAGCAGTCTGACAGATCCGTAGTGTAACTGATCTCAAAGTCTGTGTAGATGTTCATTCAGACCATCCTGGGCTTTGTTAACAGGTGTAGGCTCTGAAGTGAAGGCTAATTAGCTTTCTTTGTGATCCCCCTTAGCATGACGCCCTTACCGGCCTTTGAAACCATGCTGACTGGAGGCAGAGGCAGATCAGCAAAGCACTACAAAACCTGCAGAGGACCTTGAATTTCCTATAACACCCACCAATACTTGTAAACTCAAACTCAAAGAATCCGCCAAACGTGACTTCTGGATATGAACATTTTAAAGCTGTCCGCAGATCAAGGCTGACCATTTTGTCACAGGAATGTTTCAGTGTCTCTTTCATTAGTCACTACTCAAAGTATGTGGTGTTTTAATTATTAACTAGCGGTCACCGTGTGAAACTATTTGCACAAAGCACTTATGAAACTGCTTTTCATTTGGTGTTGTGAATTAAGCTTTTGGGCTTCATTATGACAATTACTTGTGTTCTCTGTTTGAATTGGATCTCTCTCTTCGTTTATTCCATCTGTGGTGTTTCATTTATATTTAATGCGTCTCGCTGTGTCAAGCAACCCTATCGTTTTTCGTGCACAATGACTCATTTTACTACCTACCCTGCTGTTGCAGTTTGGGCTTGTGAAAAATGACTTGTGAATGGTTCCCACTGTTTATTGTGCTGTCATTTTCATCCCCAGGGAGCTCAATGAAGTGGGTTATCTCTTTGTCAAGGATGTACGAATACACAAACGCCTAGCAAAGACAGGCATTCACTGGCAGCTGCCTTGGCTATATTTACCTCTTCTAAAAACAATGTATAAATGACTACAACATGTGTCGTGAGCCATTTAAACTCTTGCATTTTTAAAATCTTACATTTAAAATCAGACCTTGCTTTTGGAGTATGCTATTTGTGTTTGTGCATGTTTACCACCTATGAATAATGAGGAAATTTCAGTTGTTTTTGGTAGATAGGCCATGCTCTATGAACGAAGGTCTTCGATAACAGAAAGAGTGAGGTTCTTGCAGGTTTTTGTGAGGAAAACAAGAATACAATTTTTATTAACAAATGATGTGGATTTTAATACAACTGCTTTACAAAGTGTCACTAAAAGGCAGGAACACTGATTTATTACAGAAATGTTTTACATTTGAGGTCTTTGCTCATCACCCAAGGTCATTCTAGTCCAGAGTAAATATGTTTGTTGGTGGCACAATATGGCTATGTGTATTTTATGTTAATACATTTAAAATGGCTTATCGAGCAATGACTGCTAAACGAAATTGTTGTCATGTGTTGTACGTCCCTAGCTATTACAAAGTCACCCTTGTGTTAGAATGTTGATTTATAATGGCAGATGCAATTTAATTTAATCTTGCATGTACTGATAAACAATAAAATAATGAAAATCTGATAACCAATGTGATCCTGATATACTGTGCATCACTAAATAGAGTCGAGTTGAGTTGTATTGTGCTTGTGTTAGCATGAGTTGATTGAGTGGAAATCAAAAGCAACTTGAAGGACTGCAACACAAAGCCTTTGAAACTCCTCTTGTAAACTGCAACAGGTGTTCGGCAGTCTGTGGTATTAAGGAAGGGTAGGAATGCGCTTGTGTGTACTTTAATAAGGCTTCCTTAGATTCCTGCCAGGGAATTTTCGACTCTTATGTTGGCCTTGTGGATATCCCCATTAGGCTACTTTCATACTGTAGACAAGACTGGCTTAATTTTTTTGTATTTTTCATTTTTTTTGCTCGGGTAACTCAGATGTGTTTTTTTCATAGCAGTGTTAACATCACAAACCGAATGGAATTTAATCTTTTAGATTTTGATTTGGGACACCTCCATGTGTGGTCCTAAATCAGATAGAGGTCTGATGTGTTGCAATGGAATTCATGCAACTTTTATGTAACTCTAGATTGACATTTGTCAAAATTCTGCACTGATGGGAGTCACATCACTTCAGGACCATGACTAGTTCACATTCAAATGTCATATTGGTTACATTTAAAAAATAATGTCAACATCAGCTCTGAATTAAAGCAGGTCCGGTGTCATGACATTTTATCCTACCTGTCAGATTGTCCTACCAGGGCTTACTGCGCATGTGCAGAGATGCCGCTATGGTTTCTGGGCCCCTGAACAGCATATTAATTTGGGCCCCCTCGGTAGAAATCGCGTTGGTGGGGTTGCGTTCATGCCCTTAGAATCGTACAGCGCCCCTGCACATGCGCACATCAATATTGTGTCCTTTTTCTCACACTGCCCAATAATAATAACTGTATTTGCATTACTGAAAGGGGTAGGTTTAGGGTTGGGGTAGGTGTAGACGTTGGTTTCCGTTTCCGATACAGGTTTCCTGTATCCCTTCTAGCCACAACCGTGAATAACACAAAATTACTGTATTTGCATTACTGTAAGGGTAGGTTTAGGGTTGGGGTAGGTGTAGATGTAGATGTTAATAAACCATAATTTGACAGGGAGAATTTATCGAATTGTACTACCTGCTGTTTTAATGGGAGGTAGCAAAATCTGACGGGGTAGCACAAATCAACAGAACACCGGCCAGTCTGTGATTGCAGACAAATATCAGTCCAATTAAGATCAGTGGTCAAACAAAGGTGCACCCCTACCCATTATTCACAGGCCGTGCTAATCCAGTTCACGTTTAAACATGGTTCGCCATGCATGCCTTACTATGAGCTCCCCGTGGGCTGTTGGCAGCCTTCAGAGAGCTCTTAAGGAGACCGTTTGCTCAGCATTGGATACGCGTGTTTGTCTGGTCAGGCCATCCCTAAATCTCATTCTTCCAAGCTGTCCTTCAATTGGGCATGTGTTTACAGATAAGGCCAGATCCTATTATGCTGCTAGTAGTTTCCAATAGCAAAGACGCAGTTTAGTTGGAAGTGCTAAATTGGCAAACAGAGCGAAACGTACAGCTACTGTCTGAAATTGTAGGGGGCTACTGTGGGGGGCTTAACGGTGCCATTTGTGCAAGACTTGGATGTGTGTGTGGATGCATATCAAGGTGACACATTTCTCCCAGCAGCTTTATCGATCCCTGGCTTTGGTCCTGTGTTTATGCTTGGCTGCAGTAAGGTGGCCTGCACTTAGTCAATACTGCAATAAAGTTTTGACTCTTGACTCCCAGGTGGTGCACTTGTGTCGAAGGACAATCCCTATGGTAATTATAGGCCGTTGGTCACCTGCTGCTGTAGCTAGAGTACTCTGACAGAAAGAGAGGTGTCCTGTTGGGTGCAACACAGCAGTTGATGTTGTATTTGTGTCATTGCCAGCAAAAGTTTGTTTGAATATGGGTCAAGGGACACTCAGGCAATCATTTTGCAATTTGGATGAATGTAAGGGATTGAGCTTGTTGCTGTCACATGCAACTGGTTGTCCTGATGACACTGGTTTTCGTCGTTTCTCTTGGTCGCTATTAGGTCAGGCTGATCAATGGATCTTTATAATTCAGACAGTGCAAAAATCTAGTGCACTCATCAGAATAATAGATGCTTTGTGTGTGTGCTTGTCATATTACCCTCAGTAAACAGGGAATCGGGGGCACTGAGCTGGGAATGCCATTGCAATTAGCCAAAAGCACCATGGGTACTGTCATTCTGCTTCATTTTGGTTTGTTTAACCTCTGTTACATCCTAGTCTTTACTGGCTACACAAACACAGTGGACTTCACCTGTAACAAATGTTGTCTGACCCAAAACACTGGAGGCTAAATGGACTACCCTTCCAGTCCTGTTTTAAACATCGTCAAATGAAGATATTTAACATATTGTTGGTGTCCTATGGTATGTCCAAATGGAAGTCTTTTGTAATGCCTGTTCAAAAATGTAAGTAGTATAAATAAATAGTGGTAGTGTTGTGGTAGCAGGCTAATTAGTTAGTGGTGTGCAAAGCTAGTAGAACAATCAGATATCAGTGTGCTAAGCTAACCGGCTAATCTGCTTTTAGTGTGCAAATCTAGTAGGCTAACTTTTTAGCTTGCAAGCTTACTGAAAAAAAAAAAACTATAGCTACAAGAAATTTTTATTTGACAATTATTAGTGTATATATGATGTGGTGCTATATCGGTTACTAATGTAGATGTCGTATTTTATGATCTATTTTCGCAGGTCAATTGTTATGACAGAGCAACTATTTGAAGAGTGTTTCGTGGTGGTTTACTGTTGAGGGTCATGTTCACAGGTGATAAGCCAGTCATAGTAAAGTTCGATATTTCAGCTGAACATTTTACATATTGCTTCTCTAGTATCATGACATCACTTGTTGTAGCTTATTCGGGTCATCGGTGAACCGATAACTGTTCTGGTCAATGATTTCGGCCCTCTTTAAGTACTTTAGCTAAAACTGAAAACTTTTTTTTTTGCTGTATCAGCTGAATGTTTTTGGTTTATTAAATTTTGATGCATCACAATTTTGTTCAGCAATTTAAGTCAAGTCATTATTCAAACATACTAACACATCCACTTAGAGGTCGACTGATAGTGGATTTTACCGATACCGATAGCTAGGTTGGACCACACTGGCCGATACCGATTAATCAACCGATAGTTTTTAAAATGGATACTGAAAGAAAACTAGTGCTTTACTATTTTTTAAAAAAGCAGTAGCAGTACTGAACCATACTTTGTAAATTAATAAAAATATTAATGTTATTTGTTATGTTGATCATTAAAGTTATTTCATAGTTTGCTAATGTTAAAAGAAGAAACTTTAAAATTTAAAATTGTAGTCTAGTAGCTAATAGTGAATGTTGAAATGAACACACTCTAACAAGGAACAATACTTCTACAGTTTTCATTAATGCTAGGAATGGAGTCTTATTGTTAAGTATTACCATTTAATTTCAACAGTCACACCGGGCAAAAGCGCAGCGCTGTGTCTAGAACTCAGAGGTATCACACACACACACACACACACACACACGCACAATTCAATTCAAGTGGCGGTCTAAAACAGTTTATTTAATCACCAAACGGACATAAGTTTGCTTTAAGAACAATGTGGCATAAATGAGTTTGAAGTTCGGTGTTTAAAAAAACAGAGCAAGCGGAAAGAAAAGCGCGATCTATTACAGCTCTCTATATGAAGCATACAGACTTTATTAGAGCCACAGAAAGACAAAGGTTTTGCTGAAAAATGCACAATATATAATTTATAGCCTAGGGTGAAGTCATTATGTATATTCACAACGATTTGGGACAAATATAATGTAATTTTAATAGAAAACTATGTGAATGGCGCTCTGTTCTGCGGCAGGATTTTCTGTCGGCTGTATTTGTGTTTGAAGTTTCCCGCTCTGTGGTGTCAAAATAGAGGCCGTTCTCGTACTGTATAATGCCAGCGGACCATTCTCAGCCACTCCAGCAATAGACGCAAACCGGAAAACTATCGGCATGGATTTTTGCCGATAACCGATAGTTGCAGCAATCAACTACCGATGAATCGGTCGACCTCTACATCCACTCACGTCTGCATACTTGCTTGTTTCTGGCCTTATTTAAGTGTAGTATTTATGTAGTTCAGATGAGGTACATCATTTGTTTTTGTATGATTTTCTAATGGGATATCGAATAGTATTAAAAGTTCTTTCTGTCAGCCAGGAGAATTGCATTGTGGTTCAAGCGAGAGAATTCTGGGAGATAAAATCTTGCACTCTTATGTTACTATTATGGTGCAGTGCACTATTGGATTTTCATTTGGCTTTGGATCACGTGGCAACCAGTCATCTGGAACAACCAGCATCTTTATTCGGAAAAGAATACCTTAAGCCATTAGCACTCTGATTTAGAAAATCGTATGTAAATAGATTTACAGGAGCACTCTAGTATATTACGCTGGACCACTGATCCGTACCATCCTGTAATTTTTCTAATGGGCAAAAACGGCGACCTGTTTTATTTAGCCAAAATGAGGTACATATGAAAGAGTAACAAATTGTCCTCTGGAGATAGTGCCCATTAGGGATCGATATCACTGTTTCAGCAACTTCATTTATGATGGGATTCATTATGGGCTCACAGAGGGGCCTTTATAAACATTGTGCTTGGAGGGAAAGGTACAAGCCTACTATTGATTTTGGAGAAGGGCTTTGTGTAAGCCTGTAAATAACACGTGTTGTTTTTTTGCCTCCACATTCTTCCAGGTGAGCCTGTAGTTCTGCATTCATTTACGAGCCATCCTCAGAAATCTAATCATGCTTCTCTGAGTTGTTCCCACAGTCACATCAGGTATTCAACCCTATGTGAGGATTAGAACCTGCTCATGTTTATTTCAGTCCAGCTCAGAGAGCATCTGACCTCCATACGGCCCCTGATTATATATAGCATACCTACAGAAACAGAGATGCAGCCCTGTCAAAGGGGCAGCCACATGAATTGTAATCAGTGGCTGAGATATTGATTGCGCTCTTAATTGGCTTCTTTCCAAGCTGCAGGTCTAGTCACAAACTGTCAAGGGAAGTAAGCAAATCAATAAATGATTCCTTAGATTTACTGTTGGTGAAAAGCCATATTGAAGCATTAACCAATAGTTCAGTAGCTGCAGATGAACTGTACAAGTTTAACACTTCAAGACTCTTGACTGGCTTGAGACTCTGTCTGTCTAGCTGTGTCCCAAATGACGCACTATACACTATGCACTTATACACTATGTACTTATGCACCATGTACTCAACCTTGTAGTGTATGAATTAGGGATGCACGATATTGGATTTTTGATATGTCGATATTTTTCAACTCATTTCGGCCGACACCATTATCGATACCGATATATTTCCTTTTGTTTGGAAACAATACCAAGTCTCTCCTGTGCAGAAATTATAAGCAAAATATTTTTTAATTTTGGTTAGTTTTTAACAAACTTATTTGTTAGAATTAAATAAACAATAATGAAGGTTTTTTTGACAGTACATTGAAGCTTTGAAAATAACTATAAATAAACAATATATCAATAGCTGCATTTTTTCCCCTAGAAAGATGCAGTGTTAACCCTAACATTTTATTTTAAGGTTTAACATTTGTAGATGGTCTAAAGCAAAAGAGTTGTAGAAATTCTGAATATCTTTTAGAGCTTATGATTTGTTTAAAAAATAAAACACATTACACATTAATGAATAAATCAGTATATATAAAATTATTTAATTTATAAGTGTCATGTTTGTGATTTTTTTTTTTTTTTTTTCATTTAAGCTATAGCTTCTAACCTTTAAATCAAAACATACTAATAATTTTATGACATCAATTACTGCTTTATTTAATCAGAAACAGTTTATTTTCAAAGCAGTTGTTTTCAAAGACATTGAGCAAATAAATATAACAAACAATAGGGTAAAAATGACAAATTATTTCCATGTCTTCCACCTTTTTTATGTACGGAAATTTATTCTTTCTCCCGTTCTCTCTCACAAACGCACACAGTACAGACACACACTCACGCACACACGCGGAGATGCGGACAGAAACTTGTTGTCAGAGCTGTGGCTGGCCCGCGAATTTATCAATAAAATAGTTTCGCAGCTGAAAAGCTACATGACATTTCTCAGTAGCGAGGTTCTTGAAGCAGTTCAACTCAAAGATTAGCTATTAGTAGACGCTGCTGCTGAACACAGCTGAGAGACGCACAGACGCAGGTATTCACACGCGCTTAATCTCTCTCTCTCTAATAACGGCGTTGGACTGCATTAATAACTGCGTTAGCCTGCATATCAATGGTTTAAACCTCTGTTATTAGCTCTAAAATGACGTTTTGGAGATTTCAGGATGGAAACATGACAAATGTCTTGAAACAAATCATCTGAACAATTGATGTGTGATTGTGACTCCAGGCCGTTAATATTATTAGAGAAATAATGCACTCCTGAAGTGGTAATGTGGCCATGACGCCGTGCCTATTAATGGAATGGTTTTTCTCAGTTCTCAAACAAATTAAGAACTACATTCGATTTTTATTGGCTGAACGCAAGCGCTTATTGCGATAGAAAACACTGTAACGGATTCCAATGATTAAGAAATATTTTTGTTTGCTTGGGTGGTAATATTAGGCCTATTATATTAATAGGGAAGGGGGGCCCAAAAATTTGTTTTGCCTATGTCACGAAAAGAAGTAAATCCGGCCCTGCATACACAGAATGCGTCATTCTGTAGGTGCTTTCACGGATTAAATGCAGTGATTTACACTCAATCTAATCATCATTCTGTCAAAACTTTGCTTCAAGAATGAGCCACACTGCTGACGTGATCTAATCACTAGCACACCCTGAGCACATGTGAGTTAACGTATTCCTCTTATCGGATGCCGATATTTACATTTAAAGCCATTATCGGCCGATTCCGATATCAGTCCGATAATATCGTGCACCCTTCGCGACGTAATTAAAGCTGCTACAATTGAGTGCATGAAGTGTTCAACATTCCACAGTTCCCCTGCATCCCAATGTGCATACTATCCACCCTATCTGCCCTAAATAGTATTAAAAATTACTAATATCACTTAGAATTTAGGATGGATAGTATGCACATTGGGATGCAGGCTTCATTTTTTCTGTTAAGTGCATCATCCGTGTATTTAAAGTGCACTTTTTCTTTTTGGAATTTTCAGTGTGAACACACTACTGGCTCTGTTTATACTACAAAACGTCACAGAATTGTGCGTAAGCAAGCGATTTGGGACACACCTTCTGTCTGTCTGTCTGTCTTTCTTAAATCATATCCATCTACCATACAAAATGCATAATCTGTTTATTGTAAATCATACCCATGTATCCATCCATAGTTAGATAAATGAATAGATAGAACTTATAAATATATATGAATCCCTATAGTTGGATGGCCATCTACCTGTATCCGTCCATCTGTCTGTTTGTCCATCTGTTTGTCTTAAATCATATCCATCTACCATACATAATACATATCAATCTGTTTATTGTAAATCATACCCATGTATCCATCCATAGTTAGATAAATGGATTGATAGGACTTATAAATGAATATGAATCCCAATAGTTGGATGGCCTGTATGATGATCTACCTGTATCCGTCGTCTATCCATCTGTCTGTCTTAAATTATATCTGATGTCTATTGATCTATTTATTGTAAATCATATCCATCTATCTACCCAGATAAGCAAAATTTTATATCACGGTGAGTAATTTTATTTCACAGCAGTAACTATATATATGTATGTATATATTAGAATTTATATATATATATATAAAATCTCACAATACACTTATTTTTGCAAATAAATAAGAATAAGAAACTAATTACAAGCAATAGGATCAAAAAACTACAGTAGAACAAATAGGCCTAAATATGAAATGCTACATACAGTACATTGTATAAAGTAATCAAATGAATAAAAACACTGCTCTTCACTGTGTAAATTAAATGTTTCTTTTTATTAAAGTTACAAAAGTGATTTAGTCAACAGCAGTGAGATTTTCTTTTTGATTAACATAAATGACAGACAGCAGGAATATTAGACTGCTGTCACTCTAAGAGCTGCCCATATACAATATACTGTTACACGTGTTTTTCAGCTGTTTGCTTTCACTTGCAAAGACGGGCATGTTGACATAGGTGTGTGTGTTTAACCTTTCAAGTCCTATAAAGAGGCAAAAATAAGTCCGTTCAATAATCCCACGCTCTATGAGCACCGTCTTCACGAGCATATAGAGAATTGATAGAGAAATTTTTGAGAAATTTTGGACGATAGTCTCTACCGGTTGCAAATTTATATTTTGCACATTAATATCATTTCCCTTATTTAAAGAAAAAGCAGGTCATCTAAGTACTGTGGCAACTAAAGAGCAGGTCGAGATTGGTCTTTCTTTGCAGACTTCGATAAAAGAGTACAATACGTTTGATAAAAGAGTATGAGATATTCACGTACATAGGCAGAACAAAGACATGGACATTAGCCTTTTAATGGCAGTTGCTAATTATTATGAACTCGATGAATATGGAGTGTTTGCTTTAAAGATGGTAGTCGGGAGGCTTTGAGGGATTGAAGAGTTCTCTTGCCAAGATCCTTTGAGGCATGGACAGGAACCGACAGAAAGATGAAGAGGTTGAGGGGAGAGCAGGCAACAGGTGCTGGGTTGCCACAGCAACAGCATGGCTTGAAGGTGCCAATGGCTTCGGCGGATGTTTGAACGCTCGCTCGCAGCAGGAACACAAGTATTTTACAGTTGGCACAGTCGGGCTCGGTTTAACATTATCCCTATCTCAAAGGAGAAGACTCCAGCCAGCACTGCAGTCAATCCTGCTGCTAGCTTGCAGAGGGAACAGCAGGACAGAGGCTGGCTGGCAGGCAGGCGAGTCACTCGTGACTGCTTGGGTCCTGCCCTCAGCCCATAGGAGATATTGGATGGCTGGTGTCTGTGTTTATTATCTCCCCGTACGCTTTCCATAGGCACCTGCTGAGTGAACAGTATTAATGCCAGCTCTGCAGAGGAGCGGGTACACCATTCTCGCCTTTGATGGGTGGTCAATGGGTCTTAGATCTTCATCCTGACATTTCCATCATTGGGTCTATTGATCCTGGATGAGGGCCGGCTCTCTTAGGTAGATAGACAACCTTCGCTGGGCCGTTTGTATGGGGTGAAGGAGTGGAATACAAAAACTAGGACTGAAAAAATAGGTGCGCTTGCTAAAATGAACAGCTCTGTAGAGTTTATTATATTCTTTTCAAGTTATTGCATACTGGGGAGGATAAATATCTTATAATTAAGTCATTTTGCTGCAAAAATGAATTCAGAATTTTTGTCTGTCCCGGCCTCTGATCTTTACTTACAGGTGATAAATGGATTGAAATGGGCCTTAATATCTTGTACATAATAGGAGGTGCATTACACAATTTCGACCCACTTTAACTGGTTCTTCTGTCTCCTTATGCAGGTTCAGAGTTACTAAAGCCCTTACACATGTGGTTTCCTCCCTTGAAACATAGCATATGCCCTGATCTGTTTAGCTAAGGAGCTTTAGAGTCTCGGGCTAATTGGGAGCAGGCTTATGGCAGCATGACCCATAATGGGTGTACTAGTAAGTCTGTTGCTTTTAAAAGGAGGGGGAATATAGGGTTCAGGTGGTTCAGTGTGAATTAAAGAGGGTTATGGGGGATGTATAGTAGTTTTTGGTCGGTTGTCACATTTGAAGGATCAACATTGAATGGTTGATGACCTAGATTTTATGTGACATCCTTTGTAGATTAATTAAAATGTGGTTTAAATTAAACAAATTAAATAGCTTATTACTCTCTTTTTCTTCATTATTTGTTGCTTTCATTGCCATGTCATAAAGAAAAGTTCTAGATTTGAGAATAAAGTCAAAGCTTTGAGAATAATCTCATAATATGCCTTTTACAAGAATAAAATCCTAAAGTATCAAGATTAAAAATACATTAAGAGATTAAAGTAGTAATATTTTGAGAATAAAGTCAAAATTACAAGAAAACAGTCATACCATTATGAGATTAAATCCATAATATAAGAAAACAGTCATAATAAAAAAGGAAGTCACTATGGCTTTTGACTTTCTCATTTTAAATTATATTTTTTAACTTTATTCTCAATCTTACATGCTTTTTTCCTTAAAAATAACAAGGCCCAAACACACTGTCATAGCAGACTGTTTGGTTTGTTTAGGATAATTGATGGACAATCTGAATTACTTTTGAGACTTAAGATGTTCTATGCAAGCTTAACCATTTTTCCAGGCTTGCACGTTGGTGGTGACATTTGTATGGTTGTCCATGATGAGAATAGCATATTAGATATGCATTCATTTCCCCAAAGTTCTCCCAAAAGATTTTTTTTGGGGTTAAAGCCAATTTCCGACTGGATTATATTAATCCTACTGGATGTGTTTTTAGGTAATGGAAAATCTGGAAGCTGCAATCTGGCCAATATTTTTTGGTTCAGTGGGTTCACAGTATGCACAGTTTGGGAATGAGCTGATTTGATGAAACCAAACACCCCGGGGTTTCATAATGAACAATGATGAGCAGTTAGATGTGCTTGTTGTGTAACATTCCCCCCGTCACCACCTGTTTATAGAGATCATAATTGTGATGTGATTCGAGCTCATCATCACAGGAAAGGCTCACATTAGCAAGTGATGAAACCATGATAATGTTAAAGTAGTCAATAAAACCTGTGTACTAATGAGTAAATTGATATAATATACATTTTTGGTGAATTTTCCTCATCATACAATGCACTACAAACACATACACACACAAAATAATAATAAAAATAATAATACAGATATTTTAGTATAATGAATTTAAGATATATTTTCCAGAAATAAATATTAATATTTGTTTACAGTTTCATAAAGTAGATTTAATGGTGTTTAGATACATGTGTTTTTACTACAAAACCAGACAAAAAGAGAGAATCATAAATAATTTGCAGGGGCAGACCAGTTATTATTATTTATTATATTATTATTTATTATATAGTGTGCATGTGTCTATGTTTTTATTTATTTAGAGCAGTGTGACATTGAAGTTTTTACATTAGTGTAAATTAAGCGGTACATCTGCACTTTAAACACATGCTCCACATTATGGACTGACTTTAAATAAGAAAAATTGTGAGTAAATTCAGTTGAATGAAGTTATGTGTCCACTGAGTCATTGTAAGGTCAGCAGATGTCTACTGCATGTTTGCCAGAAGGGCTGGGATTGAGTGAAAACTACCTGAATCTTTCAGCTCCTTAACAGATCAATGCAGTAATCTTCCCTCCGACAGCCTCCAGCACCCTATCTACCCTTTATTAAAACTGCCACAGAGGCCTATTGTGTGTCTGTGAAGCTGGCAACGACTCCCCAACCACACATGCAAACACGATTATGTATTAGAACTGTGAATTGACCTGTCACTGCCTCACCGGTAAAGAATCAGGTTATTGATTGATGGTACACCGGTTCGGACCTGATTAGCGGTTCATTGTCAGTGTTATAATTGAGCCCACCTCCTGCCACCCTCAAACAACCGCTACCAAGGTAACAGACTGTCTCTCTGTGGTAAAGACATCTAATAGGACCTTCGCTAGGTAAAATTAGATGTTTGTGAGATCTATTAGATGCAGTGTTGAACCTGTTTATTGAGAGAGAACTCAAGCACAGTTGTGAGAAAAGGACTGTGAACTCTTTGAAATATCATCTGTATTTTGCCTGGGATCCAAGTGGATGCTGCACATTGGTGGTGGTTGAGAGACCCCTCATATGATTGTAAAGTGCTTTGGGTGTATGGCAATACACAATAAAACGCTATATAAATGCATCATTCATTCATTTGATCTTAATAATAATAATAATACTTACAATGGCATGCCTTTATCATGTGATTTTAAGTCACATAATCATCTGTGATATTTCCTGAAATGACAAGTATTTATCATATTTATGTACTAATATATTTTATATTATTCTTATATTACGATTATTTTGTTAATGTATTTTATATTCTTTTAATAATTTTTTTTACATTTTGATATTTTAATGTCTTAAATTATTATTTTTTAATAGATAAAATAAATATATAAATATCAAATATGTTTAGACTAACAGACATAAAATACTTTTTTGCCCATAATTTTTTTCGTCGATTTTGATTATTTTTCTTAGCCCATTTATTGTTTTATGCCTAAACAGTAAATTTTGTTCGTTTTATGCTTAAAACAAGACAACAAATTGTTTAAAGAAAAAAAAAAAAAGAAAAATAATTTAGTTATTTAGATACAACCAACGCGCATGTACACTATTAACTTTAGGGGTCGACTGATATGTGTTTTTCAGGGCCGATACAGATTTTTACAGATCAATTTAATCTCAAAATTAAGAACAAGGGCTCTGACAAAAAAATTCTTTAAATGCTTTTAAATAATTTTATTGGCGAATCGGTTTTGAAAATGACTAATAACGATAACCTTAAAAATGCTTAATATCGGGTCCGATAAATGGTCAGGCCGATAATCGGTTGGCCCCTAATTTACATACCCAGTTTATAATTGGCTATATATTTAGTGTGTGTTAAATACTACATGATTGATGCCATTGATCTCTCTTTAAGAAATAAAGGGCTGTATAAAGACCCTGTGTGCCAGTACAGAGTCTGTGAGTGACAGGTTCAGAGAGAGCATCTCTTGGTCTATAGTCAGTGACGGACCCCTCCAGACCCAATCAACCCGTCACATGTGTCTGGGCAGGTAATTGTGCTTCTGGCCTCACCTCATGCGTCCTGATCTCTCCCCTCCTGTTTTAACTCATCATTGTCCCCAGACATTCGTCTTCCTCCCAGTTCAGCTGCAGCAAACCCCTGATGCTCTCCATTGTATTCTTCATCCGTTTCTGAGAGCTCAGAGTGTGTTGCCGCCTTTGTCTTTGATTCCTAATGAAGGGGTGAATGTGCTTGTTATTTTTTGGTTCTTTTTGTTCTGCAGAAGGACTTTGTTTATTAAGAGCAGTGGTGTAAATGTCAGTGGAAGAGTTAATTGTCTCATTACCCAGCTCATCTCTGTATGACCCTCATTAATTTGAGCACTGATGGGATTGTGTGTCTTTGATTTGTGTGAATGTGTGTGTGGGCCTGTGTTTATGGTGCACAGTGAAGGCATCTTTCTCCTGTTTAATTGTGGCTGGCAAAAAAACTTGCATCACTAGGGTGTCTGTGCCAAATTGGTTATCAGCCAATATTAGTTTATCAGTCAGTATTGGATATTGAATTATGTTTTTGCATTTCCCTTATTTTTTACATTTAACCTTTGCTGTAATCAAACACTCACTTAGTTTATTTATTTAAAACAAACAAAAACAAAAACAAAAAAACTATAATTTAATAACACGGTTAAATGCAATCTTTAGCAGATCTCAGAATGAATATCCATTTTTCATGCATTTCATGTTGTGTAATGGATAAGAAAAATGAACTTTAAGATATAACATCAGAAAAACCTCCTATCTTAAATTATACTGTAAATACAAATTTAAATTATTTTAAGAATATTTACATATTTTTACAGGATAGAAACAAAATCATAAGAAAAATTATTGCAGTGTGCATGTATTATCATTCCCAGTATTCCCAGTGTGTTAAATAAGACATGATTTATGAAATTTAAAAACACTAATAATTTAATAACGTGGTTAAGTGTAATCTTTAGGAGATCTCAAAATGAATATATATTTTTCATGCATTGTATGTTGTGATGCCTAAAATTTTTTTGTTTTTTCTATTAATTAATATTATATTAAAATGTTTAGTATTATTTCATTATGTATTATATATGTATATATATTATATATTATATTATAATATAGAATTTTAATATGAGCCATTTATCTGTAACATGGCAATAATTATTGATTTAAATCAATGCTAAATACACTTATGTAATTTAAGTTCACCAACTGTTGTAAAGCGCTCAAGTGGTTGCTGTACATAAAACCTGAGATCAGTTCATCCAAATCTTTCTACTTTGCAGACAATTTTACATTAATTTGTAAAATATCATATTAATTTCATGCAGCTGAGACTGAATAGCTTTTTTCAGCATTGTACTCCAGATGTTTTTCATTGGCCTGACGACATGAAGCTCATTGTTTTCCTGAGGGGGGTAAATGGGAGTGTCTGTGGTTGTTGAATAATTTTTTCTTTCCAGGTTTTGTTAGTTTCCTTGAATATGACTTGTTTTTTGGAGGAAATCTCCTAGAATTTGCCCCTTTCTGGAGTCATTCTTTGACAACAAAACATCACAACTCTCTAAAGGAATCCTATTTTTTCAAGACAAATGTTGACACGAGGTGAATGAAATTCAGCGAACAAGTTTACTTTTAACTTCACCATAAACTCTGTCGGTTTGAAATATTAATACCTTTATTTCAAGTGGGTTTATTATACAGTTTGCAGTGGGAGCAAAATGTGTTTGAAGTTGACAATGAGTATCAAAGGGATTTTGGAACGCAAGCTTTAGATCTTTTTTTATAGTTCACGTTTTGTCAGCTGAAGCCGCTTAAATGAAGAGATTTCGTGGAGCATTCAATTTCACTAGCTTTGCATTTATTGCGTATTTCTTGATACACCACTAAAACTTGTGATTGATGTTATTAGAAGCTTTTGTGAATTAGAAATCATGCAGGCTTAGAAGATGTTTCATTGTTATTGCTGTTTCTTTTATGTTGTAAGTAATATCCTGAACCCTCCAAATAGCAAACAGATGATTTTTCTCTTGTTTTCAATAAATGATGCCCTGTGTTTTCCATAATATTTCATATTGCCAAGTATTTAATGTGTAAATCTTCCCTTGATTCTTTATTACTTAAATGTTGTAGCTCATATTTGGCTTTCAGGCTTGCTATGACATTAATAAGTGAGAAATGGCCTAGTCATGAGCTGTCTTTTGCTGACATCAAAGCGCATGATTATTCATTCCCACACTTCCTATGTTATTTTTTTGTTGTCTGGAATATTAAGATGTGTGAGCTGCTAAATCCTCAGTGGACCATTAAAGGGTCACAGCTTTTGCAGTTACATAACAGCTGAATATTCCTTCAAATGATGCCTGTGATCTATATAACCATCCATTACCATAATACAGGGCATCAGAATGCAGGTGGTCCCTCCGGCACGGGCTTATGAGATGGCATCTCCTCTCCTGATTCTATAATTAATGGGAAGAGATTTATTCAGGCTCTGCTTGCATTATGGGCTATGGGGAAGGTCGTTCCTCACCTTGCTTTGAAAACAAATGGAGTGTATTGTGAACTTGCCGTGCACTGCAACGTCTCCACACAGCTCTGCGGAAAAACAAGACCGCATTAATGTCTCGCCGCATCCTCTGTGAATTTATACTTCAACCTTGACGTCTCAGAGCTCATTCACTTGCGCAGATCAGCTCTTAGTCACTTGCGACTGGATCTCTGAGTTGGCACTTTCTGTCTCATCCTTCAGCTACTGCAGTCTCTATTCCACTCATCTCTATTTAACACAGCGGCCACTTACTCAGGGTTGGCTCTATAAACCTGCTATGTCTGTCCCTCATTGCATGGAATGGTTTACAGCAGAGGATGCATGGGGATTGCTTAAACACAACAACAAATGCGCAAATGCACCCATATAAAAATTCTGTCTGATACTGATAAGCCGATATGTTAATTTTCATGTTTGATAAACTACTGTATATACTGTATAGATGATATAAAACTTTTGTATTATTTTTTCTATGAAGTAAATGAAAAATAATACTAAAATCAGTCATTTAAATGCTACAAGTGAATTTAGGCATCACAGTATGGAAGATGGGTGCTTATATTTAGATTTGCTGCATTTAACATTGCGATTTTTAAATTAGTGTTAAATGATGGCAATTGTAATCTAAATAAAAACATTATAAATCAAACCCATTGTTATCTAAATTAACTATAACTGAACACTAATATGGCTTATTATTATTGTTACTATTATTATTATTATTATTAGTAGTAGTAGTAATAATAATAATAATAATAATAATAATAATAGTAATAGTAATATATTCTGTAGAGTACTAGTATAAATAACATAAATTATAATATTTTGATTAATAATTCATTACAAATTATATTAATAATAATCATCAATAATATTATTCTTGTTATTGTATTATTAGTTTATTAATTAATTATAATTAATTTTAAAATATAGTCATTATTAATCACTGTTGTGTTTTATTAGAATTAATATGATGTAGAATAGCAGTAATAACAATAACAATAATTATTAATTGTTATATTAATAATTATTAATAATAATGATTAAAGTCATTTAAAATCACTTTAGAAAATAACAAATTAAAATCATAAAAAAATCACTTAAAGTACTAGTAGTAGTAACAATAATAATAGTAAAAATATTATTATTAATACTAATAATAATAATCATAATAATAATAATAATGATGATGATTATTATTATTATTATTATTATTATTATTATTATTATTATTCATGAAATTGACTAATTTTGGACTTATTGCCTAAGAATTTACGACTGGGATAGTCGCCAGACTCGCCACCCTTAAACTTTGGTCACCCCACAGTTATAGTAAAGCAACACACACAGAAAAAAAATGACACGCAGCAGCACAGATAGTGAGGGTGATGGATTACCCAGCGGTCTCCTCCTCACCTCATCCTCCTCTCTTTTACTCCTCAGTGTACTCTCGCAGTTTCATCCGCTCATTTGTAACTCGGAGAGCCTGCGTGGGAAAACGTGCCTGTGAACCGGCCCACTTTCACAGCAGGTTTTTGTAGAGCCAGAACGGTGCATTCGCAGCTGTTCAGGAAGACGTGGAGCTTTGACCAGTCTCGTTAATGAGATCCAGAGCACTCAGCGGGTCGCTGCTGTCCGAGAGCCAGATGTGGAGGAGATAACGTGACTTAATGGGCCGCTCAAGAGAAGCATGATGAGAACACGCTGTCTGAATCAGTCACACTGATGAAGCATGGCACGGCAGGGCCAGAGTCTTTCCGCTGAGAACCTCCACGAATTACCTTTGACTTCACGAGGTCTGGCCTGACACTCTTCTCTGACCCTTTAAACCTATTTGTATGTGCTTGAAAAATCAGGAAATGGGTTTCACGTCTGTTATCGATTGTGTTAACCATATGCAATGATAAACCACTTTTACCAAAAAATGACCAACAGAATGACCCGAGAAAAATTTTTGACAGTCAAATTGGGATCCTGTTATGTAGGAAAGTTGTCAGGGTGTGTAATGAATGTGCTTTAGCAAAAGAAGTGCAGGGCAGGGGCGGAGAGAGCTCTTAGATCAAGGTAATTGGATGAAGCAGCAATGTGTTATTTCCTTTTGAATCTCCTTTTCAGTTTGTCCAGTCAATTTGTCTTTTAACCTGCGACAAAACTAACAGCAGAACTGAAACCAAGGATAAATTAGATTTCAGCTTCTCTTTTGCAGCACACTGTATTTCCTCTCGCAGACTAAAATAATGAGCAAAACTCCTTTGGCCAGTAACCAGATTTTTAATAAATTACTCAGTTTTGATTAAAAAATGTTTGTTAATGCTCATTCCACTTAGGACAATTCATGAGGGATATAGTTGTATGTATGTATGTATGTATGTATGTATGTATGTGTATATATACAGTATATATAGTCTGCTACTGTTTCAATATTACATGACAAAAATTGTAGTTAGTAACGTAATCTATTACATGACACATTTTAAGTAATATAATCAGAGCAGGGCCATAACCACCATAGACATTGAGGGGGACAATTCCCCCCCAATAATTAGAAATTGCCAAATGTCCTCCCAATATTTGAAATTCTTGCACTGGTCTGCTGTCCTCCATTATGCAGCGCTCTTGTTAGGCTGACAAAAAAGCTTTAAAAGTAACATTTTCAGTCTGCTCTGCCTCAGCATGCTAACAGCGCTCGTCAGTGTCAAAATAATTGAACTGGCCAATCAAATCTAAGTAGGCGGGGTTTAGCGTTCACAGATGCTGAGAGTGCCGTGAAGATTGAAAACATTGAAAGAGAGCGAGGTAAGATGGAAGTTGCAAATCATTTAATGTTAGTCAACTGTTTTACGATAGAAATGTTAAATGACCAACAGTTATATTCAGTGAAGCAAACCACTCGACTTTTTTTTTCTCAGATATGCCCATTTTGAGAGAGAGAGAGAAATTAAATGTGCATGTGTTAATTATCTGCATTTGTTTGTCTGTCCCTACAGACAATGAAACTGAATTTAGTTCTACTTATAGGAAACTCTTTTATTACAATTAAAGTTGTGGGGTAGTGTTGACAAGTTTCTGTGTGCGAGTAATGTGTGTGCGTGCATCAATTTACATTTTATATTGTCATTTAGCAGACACTTTTATCCAAAGCAACTTACAAATGAGGAAAATAGAAACAATCAAAACCAACAAAAGAGCAGCAACTTGCAAGTGCTATGACAAGTCTCTGATAGCCTAATGCAGTACACGTAACAAGGTTTTTTTTATTGTTTTTTAAGAAAACGAGTAGATAGAATATAGAAAAAAGAAAGCTAGTGTTAGTTTTTCAAGAAAAGCTAGCAGTTAGAGAATAAATATTAAATTAAAGCATATAAAATATGTTCAAGACATGGTTGTGGCCTTGAATCAGACTACTTTTTGATTACTTTTAGATTACTTGTTACCTAAGTCAACATAACATAACAACATAACATGGGAAATACAATTGCAAATGGACTTTGCTTTTTCATTTGAAATTTGGCAGTCACTGTGCATGCACGTAAACACAAACAGAAATGCAAGATCTGCAATTGTGTTTGGATTGTCACAATTTGTGTCCACATGTGGAAAATGCAATTGAAAATACAATTTGCAGTTCCTTTTAAAAATTGCCCTGAATATTCTTCCATACAATTTGTTGTTAGTAACAACATGAAATGCATTAAACATCATTTTACATCAAGGTTTCCTACACTGTGGCATGTGAAGAAACTGCAGGGGGTTCATGAGTTTAATGAAAAGCTAATAATTATCTAAATCATAAAAATGTAAAATTAAAATACATTTTTTTAAAATGACAAGTGACAACAATATAAATAAAACACTTAAACAATATTATACCTGTTTACCTTCTTGTCATGTGACAATGAGAATAATATGTAATCACGTAATCAACAAAAAAGTAATTGTAGTCTGATTAGGGGTATTTTAAAATGTTATGTCATCTAATTACAAGTACTTTTTGGATTACATGATGATTACATACTCCAGATTACATGTAATCGGTTACTACACAGCACTATATATAAATAAATGGGGAATAAAGAGCTGTTACATAAATAACTCTAAAATCTAAAGATTTTGATGAACTGTCTCATCCTATAAAATAGAATTGCTTGGTTGTTGAATCCTATAAAATAGAATTGCTTGGGGGGTGGGGGTGATACTGAGAAAAATACTGAGAAATGTCATGTAGCTGAAAAGATACATGACATTTCTCAGTAGGGAGGTTCTTGAAGCAGTTCAACTCAAAGATTCACTATTAGTAGATGCTGCTGCTGAACACAGCTGAGAGACGCACAGACGCAGGTATTCACACGCGCTTAATCTATCTCTCTCCCTCGCTCTCTTTCGCTCTCTCTCTCTCTAATAACTGAGTTGGACTGCATTAATAACTACGTTAGCCTGCATATCAATGGTTTAAACCTCTGTTATTAGCTCTAAAATTACGTTTTGGAATTTGCAACGGAAGGTTTGGGATGAGGTATGTAAAAAAATTAGCTAGTTCAGCACATGAGATTTCAGGACGGAAACATGTCAAATGTCTTGAAACAAATCATCTGAACAACTGATGTGTGATTGTGACTCCAGGCCGTTAAAATTATTAGAGAAATAATGCACTCCTGAACTGGTAATGTAGCCATGACGCCGTGCCTATTAATGGAATGGTTTTTCTCAGTTCTCAAACAAATTAAGAACTACATTCGATTTTTACTGGCTGAACGCAAGCGCTTATTGCGATAGAAAACACTGTAACGGATTCCAATGATTAAGAAATATTTTTGTTTGCTTGGCTGGTAATATTAGGCCTATTATATTAATAGGGAAGGAGGGCCCAAAAAATTGTTTTGCCTATGCCACGACAAGAGGTAAATCCGGCCCTGGTTCTGGCGTAATTTGAACGGGAGTGGGCGGTCTAACAATATCCCGTTCCCGACCTCCTTTCAGAACAGCATCTGCACTTTATTCTCATTGACCACTAGTAGCCTACAGCCTGCACTCAGGACTAATATGCACGCGCTGCACGCATGAACCAGTGCTTTCTGCGTCACGTATTTTATTTGTGAGGTCTGTGTGCAGCATTTGCATAATGATGCTTAGAGCAGGCTGTAGCCTACCGGTGGTGAATATACGGCCCTTAGAGAGAACAGGCGGGTTGTCGATGAGTGACAAAGCAGAATAAGGATGGAGCAAAGTGTGGATGCGCTGTCCTTAAAGAAAGTTCAACTCGGTTTTGTTTATATTTTGCTTAGCCTAAAATTTTAAATGACAGATGTCATATTTATTTATTTTTCTCTGCGACACTTTTCCTACTGTGTTAACAGCAAAATGTTAAACGAATTTATTATTTTGACAAGACGAATAAAATAGCCTATCTAATATGTACCTATGTACAACCTACATTTTTTCCCCCCCTCTGCAACAATTTTTCCTATTGTGTTGTAAATGTTAAACGAATTGTATCCTGACAAGACGAATAAAAATAAGAAATACAATTTTTGTAGGCTACAACATTTTTATTTTCTCTGTGGCACTTTTTTTTTCCTACTGTGATGGCAGCAAAATGTTAAACGAAATTTGTGTCTTAAGACATAAAATTCGTTTAACATTTTGCTGTCAATAAATTCAAGACTCTTGACAAGACGAATAAAATAACAAATACAACTTTGTGCAGACTACACTTTTATTTGTTAGCCTATCTATCTTTCTTTTAGTAGCAGAAATTTAAATGTAAGATTCTGGAAACAATATCTAAATTTAGCGGGAACGGTGGGGTCGAGAAGAAAATTATTTTAAGCGGACAGCGGGTGAACAAAGAGTGAATATATCGCGGGAGTGGGTGGGTGCGGAATATAACCTCGCGGGAGCGGGACTGAAAAAAACATTCCCGCGCAGACCTCTACTCCAAGGCCTCCCTTTGTTTGCCCAGTACCTCTGTGTCACTCTGTACCTGGAACTTGAATTATGTTCAGCCAGAGGCTAAAGGAGAGGAAGCCGTCTGGCCCCGGCGCACACATGTAGTTGTGTTTACCGCATGTGCATGTAAGCTTGCAGAAGGCACCGCCTCCAACTGTTCTTGTGTGGCTCATTTCATTTTGTTGAGATTTAGGTGGAGAGGTGTGAGTTATTCCACTTTTTGTAGAGCCCAGGGGAATTTTGTCCCACCTGCCATAGATGTGACCTTGACCATGTAATGCATTTGCTATACCATTCCTCCACTATCTGCTTCTCGTCCTCACCCTGATCTTTAATGTTTTATTTTCTCCAGGGATGGGAATTATTCATTCTGTCACCAGACTTGAGACAGTAGATTTTTTTTTTGTTTTGTTTTTTTTTTTGAATGAATGAATCCAAGTGAGCTGTAATCGAATTGAAAGAATGTGTTCATGACACAAAGTGTGAAGCAATCTAGTGGTTAATGGAATATTGCAATAGCACAAAAATCACAAATATGCAATGGAAAAAAAGATTGTGTGAAGAGGAGAAAATCGAAGATCTCTGCAGTAACCAGTGAGATTTGTATTTCAGTAAATACGTGGTGATGGACAAAGTGAATGCTGAGGTTTCTATTATTTGAATATGAACCAGCTGGAGCATATCAAGGGTGTGTGAACAGGCAAAGCAAATTTCCCACAAATGCCAAGTAATGAGACATCCTGGGTAACATGGGCTGGGCTTCAGATATTAACATGAGTTATGCAGGTTATTCCAATCTCTCTCGGTCAAGAGAGCGCAGATACCTGGAATACTTTATTCAAACAAGAAACTTTTAATAAACATGTTTGAAATAGGTTTTTTTTTTTTTTTTAGGCTAGTGTTTTATTTATTTATTTATTTATTTATTTGGTCACAGTGTCTTTATGGCATATTCAGTGTATTTAACTCTGACTGAAATGGCATATATACATTTAATCAACAAAAATAAAAATTTTAGTTCATTATATAGAAGGTTTTTTTTGTTTTGTTTTGTTTTATTATATAGATTAATATATATAATATATAGGTTTGAAATAGAAAATATTTAATTAAAGGTGGCTGTTTTTTAAGCTAAATTTTTAGTTGAAATATGTCCAAGTGCTGTATTCAGTCTATATGCACTTTAATATTTGGAAGAATAATTGTCTCTAGATATTTATCATATTTGTCAACAGAATCTTTTCATTGTCAACAAACTGTTTGTTTTTTTTTCTTTTTCTTTTTTTTTTTTTTTTTTTTTTTTTTGACAGTAACACTTTAGTATAGGGACCAATTCTCAGTATTAACTAGTTGCTTATTAGCATGCCTATTATTAACATATTGGCTGTTTATTAGCACTTATAAAGCACATATTCTGCATGACCATATTCTATATCCCTAATCCTACCCAATACCTAAACTTAACAAGTACCATACTATTAATAAGCAGCAAATTAGGAGTTTATTGTGGCAAAAGTCATAGTTAATGGTTTGTTAATAGCGAGAATTGGACCATAAAATAAAGTATGACGCTGTTGAAAACACATTACTGGAGAAAAAAAAAATAAAACACTTTTTTTCCCTCTTGAACTTTATAAGGTCTTGCTGACATTCATTTGCCATGATGTTACATACATCAGGAGCACTTGATTGGCACTAAGAGTTTTTTCTCTTCAAAGTACCTCATAGAAAGTATATATTTTAGTCAATAGCCCATAGAAAAGTAAATGACCATGTTCCATCAAAGAAAGCCTGATAGAATATAGACACCGTCTTACTATTTTGAGAGTCCCATTCGTTCACAGCTATCAGATCTGGCCTTATTTCATTATTACACGAGGACACGTTGCAGAGGCATAATTGACCTGTGTTATCAGTTTACGTAAGCCCTCCGTCTAAAGAGCGCAGTGTGCCGCAGCTTGACACTGCCTTTGCTGCACCACATATTTCTCTGCAGGCTCACTGGGGTATCTCAGCCTCTTTACAGGTAACTTTCTTCTATTACAAGGCTTTCAGCACAGACCCACCTCAGCAGACATAAGTTAATTAAGTGTATCGTTTCTCTGGCAGACTTAGGCCTCTGGAGTTTCGTTCGCTCAAGCCTTGATTTATGCCGAGCTTCAAGGACAGTGTTATGCACTGCAGCACGCTGCTGCTTCTGAAGCCCAGCCTATAGCCTCGCCTCAGCATCGCAAACTGCGTGAGGAGATGCAAAGTGCTTTTGCATTCCTCTGTTCTAAATGTCAGAGTTAGATTCAGTTTGCAGCAGTCCATTTGACTGTATTCACAGCAAGAGACATAGATTGATGCATCATCTTCTTTTGGAACTATTTTAATTGACAGACAATTTAGATACTAGCTAAATTATGTTTGAAGTGCAGGTTGCTTTGTTATCTTATATAAACTGTTAACAGCAATATCATATGCAATTGGGTCATTGTACTGAAAATCAACTCAGCTGTGATGACCTCTATGCAGTTATTGTGAATGGGGAGTTGTAAGCTTCAAAAGCACCATGAAATATAATAAAAGTGATCTATATGTCTCTTCTTTTTTGTGGGATGAACAGTCATACATTTAGTAAGTGATTATTCACTAATAATTTTACACTATAATGAGTTAACTGTTGTGACTGGATTACGGAGTAAATGTGAGAGCTGTATGAGTCAAATTAATCATTTAGTAAAGTGAACTGGATCAGTTGAATCAGTTTTGTGCACTAGATCAACTGAATTGTTTTTGTGAACTGCTTCAATTGAATTATTTCTGTGAACTGGATCAATGAATTGTTTTTGGGAACCTGATAATTTGAATAATTTTTGTGACCTGGATCAGTTGATACTGTGAATGTGTCCGTGGTGTGCAGTCATAAATGTAGTAACTACACCCTGAATTCTGGAAATGTTGGGACGTTTTTTAAATTTGAATAAAATGAAAACTAAAAGACTTTCAAATCACATAAGCCAATATTTTATTCACAATACAACATAGATAACATAACATACATGTTTTAAAGGGTGAAATTTTACACTTTTATCCACTAAATGAGCTTATTTCAAATTTGATGCCTGCTACAGGTCTCAAAAAAAGTTGGCACGGGGGCAACAAAGGGCTGAATAAGCAAGAAATTTTGAAAAGATTCAGCTGGGAGAACATCTAACAACTAATTAAGTTAATTGACATCAGGTCTGTAACATAAAAGGGATGTCTTAGAGAGGCAGAATCTCTAAGAAATAAAGATGGGCAGAGGTTCTCCAATCTGTGAAATAGTGCGTAAAAAGATGGAATACTTTAAAAACAATGCTCCTCAATGTCAAATTGCAAAGGCTTTGCAAATCTCATAATCTACAGTGCATAACATCATCAAACGTTTCAGAGAAACTGGAGAAATCTCTGTGCGTAAGGGACAAGGCTGAAGACCTTTGTTGGATGCTCGTGGTCTTCGTGCCCTCAGATGACACTGCATCACTCATCGGCATGATTCTCTCATTGACATTACTAAATGGGCCCAGGAATACTTCCAGAAACCTTCTGTCAGTAAACACAATCCACCGTGCCATCTGCAGATGCCAACTAAAGCTCTATCATGCAAAAAAGAAGCCATATGTGAACATGGTCCAGAAGCGCCGTCGTGTCCTGTGGGCAAAGGCTCATTTAAAATGGACTGTTTCAAAGTGGAAAAGTGTTCTATGGTCAGACGAGTCCAAAATTGACGTTCTTGCTGGAAATCACGGATGCTGTGTCCTCCGGGCTAAAGAGGAAGGAGACCTTCCAGCGTGTCATCAGCATTCAGTTCAAAAGCCTGCATCTCTGATAGTATGGGGGTGCATAAGTGCATACGGTATGGGCAGCTTGCATGTTTTGGAAGGCACTATGAATGCTGAAAGGTATATAAAGGTTTTAGAGCAACATATGCTCCCCTCCAGATGATGTGTATTTCAGCAAGACAATGCAAAACCACATGCTGCAGCTATTACAACAGCATGGCTTCGTAGTAGAAGAGTCCGGGTGCTGAATTGGCCTGCCTGCAGTCCAGATCTTTCACCTATAGAGAACATTTGGTGCATCATTAAACGAAAAATACGTCAAAGATGACCACGAACTCTTGAGCAACTGGAAACCTATATCAGGCAAGAATGGGACCAAATTCCAACACCAAAACTCCAGAAACTAATAACCCAATGACCAGACATCTTCAAACTGTTTTCAAAAGAAGAGGAGATGCTACACCATGGTAAACATGCCTCCGTCCCAACTATTTTGAGACCTGTGGCAGGCATCAAATTTGAAATGAGCTAATTGTGCATAAAATTGTAAAATTTCTCAGTTTAAACATTTATGTTATCTATGTTCTATTGTGAATAAAATATTGGTCTTTTAGTTTACATTTTATTCAAATTTAAAAAGCATCCCAACATTTCCAGAATTCGGGTTGTAATTACTTACTAATTATTTTCCACTATATTGAGCTTTCAACCATTGTGATCGGATCGTTGAGTCAGTGAATTAAATGCAAGAGCTATTTCAGCCTGAATGGAGAATAAATCATTTAGTTTGTCTTTGTGAACTAGAGCAATTGAATTGTTTTAGTAAACTGGTTCAATTGAATCATTTTTGTGAACTGGTTAATTTGAATCATTTTTGATCACTTGATTCATTAAAAAGATTCATTAAAAAGATCCGACTCAGTGATTAGCTAGACATTTTGTGTGGTAAAGTCAATAATTAAAAAAAATCAATAATACATTTTCACAGTATTGCGTTTTTAACCATTGACCAGATCGAGTCAGTGAATTATATGTGAAAGCTGTCTGGTTTGTAAATGAATCATTTAGTCAGTTTTTGTGAATTGGATCAATTGATTCATTGAAAAGATCTGACTCAGAATGATTTGACTATAGATTGCTTACTTGTCTCATGATACCATATGAACACATTTGGGATGAATGCCTAGTCAGGATTTTATAACTTGCAATCTGTTATTCCCACAAAGCTACAGTATCATATGGCTTCAGAAGAAAAGTCAAATGGAACAAGTTTATGGTATGTATATTTATACTGAAATGAGCAGCCAGGATATTTTGAAGAAAATGTGGAACACATGAGGGTGAATAAATGATGACAGATTGTTAAATTATAGTTGAGCTGTTGCTTTAAGAGCACATTTGAAGAAATGTAAATGGTAAGGCAGCTCGTCATTAGACGGCCTGCCGGTCTTGAACACAAGCTGGAACACAGAAGCTTGTAAACATGCCCCAGATGGTCTCCAGACAAAGGGGAGCAGCTCGGCATTGTGTCTCCTGCTGTTTGACATCATGACCTGACAGCAGAGGTCAAAGGATCACTCGTATTGCAGCGTTGTCGTCATGCCCCCCTCAAGTGCAGTCTTACAAAATCACATTCAGATCGTCGTCAGCTGCTCTCGTCTGGTAGGCTCTGAGGAATCTGGAATGCTTTTGAGGAGGAAGTGATTGCACTGCTGGGAACATGAGGCACGGAATGACGGTAAAGTGTGGCTGGAGAGGCGAGGGCTTGCGTGAGGTTACAGCGGGTTGTTAAAGTGATGTGATTCTGTGGGTCAAACGTTTTTGAGCAAGAGTGTTTCTGATTGTTTGAGGGTTTACTTTGGAACAGTTTCCCTCTTTTAAAACCACGGTAATGAAGTTATGGCAGCACAAGGAGGGGACGGCTCGCGCTTCGGTAAACCATTTTGGTATGGCTGAGCCCCTGATCCCTTAGATGATTATATATTTCATGCATATCTGCCAGAGATGAAATATTATATGTATCTTAATGCTTCCAAAGGAAAAACAGGTTAATAGCTCTTGATAGGCAACTTATTTGAAAATACAGCTGAAATGGTTGAAGATTATTTACATATAATGAATAGATTAAATCAGACTCCTAAATTAAAATAAATAAAACTTTATTTTTATTTTTAATACATTTATTGAAAATGTATTTCCTTTATCACAGGGTTTTTTAACTTTTTGATTCCATACACATCCAAATATAATGATTCGCTTACTAGGAGGGTACCTTACTAGAGCCCTTTTGTAATATATAAAGATAGCTACATATAATCATGTACACTACTATTCACCAGTTTAGGGTTTGCATGATTTTTTTACATTTTTTTTTTTCTTTTTAAGTATTTGTTATGCTTTTGCAAGAGGTCTCTGATGATCTCCAAGGCTGCATTTATTAATATTGTGAAATATTTTTAATAATTCATAATTTTTGTTCAGTATTCTTTGATGAAAGTTCAAAGGAACAGCATTTATTTGAAACATTAATGAACATTGTAACATTATAAATGTTACTTGATCAATTTAATGTCTTTGCTGCATAAATTATTAATTTATTCAGGAAAAAATCATATTGACCCCAAACTTTTGAACAGTAGTGTAAATCATTTATTCTTTGAAAAATAATTTTTAAAAATTCAATAAATGAGTAAAAAATTATCATAAAATATATTAATTAAACTTTTTACACAATATTTCTCTAGACTTGCAGCCCTAAGTTGTACAACTTTGGTTTTATCATATTACTCTTGTTTCCCTTTTTTATTTAATGTTGTGTATCCCTCACCCATGGTAAAACCACTGTCCTCTTGTGTGTTATTTCTTTTATTCTAAGTACATATTTTTATTTGATATTGAGGTCTTGCACAAGACATTCTCGATGTTGTGAGGATCAGTCAGCATAGTAAAAGAGGCTTATTTGAAATGTCTGTTTATGCTTTCCCAGCAGTTTATTATTAACCATCTGCATGGGCTGGAGTTAGATCCGAAACTGAGCTGCAAACTCTGAAGGACTGTTTCTCACACTGGCAGGGTCCTCGCTGCACATAGTTCAAGGCCCTTGAGGCGTGCTATCATTCTATTGTTTGTGTTATTTTTAGCCGAGCCACGTCAAGCTGAACTTTGAGGGCTATGCTGGCTGGCCAGCGCTCATTAGAGCACAAAGACTGCAAAGTGAACTTCCATCAACGATAGGCCTTTTCCTATGTGGTTTTGAGGAATGCGTTATGTAGTCAGGGTTGTGCTTTTGTGAACATCGTCGCAGACTGTTCCCGCTCCACCCTGTGTGTGAAGGGATAGTGTTTCTTCCCATTCAGGCCTGGCCTGAAAAAGCGAACCCATTTCCATACGCTCGCTTTGTCAGGCGAGAGAGAGAGAGGGACTGATCTTTTATTTGTATGCGGGCGCTCCAGTCCTCTGATTACATTTTCCCCAGGCGTAGACGGAGTAATATGAAATTTGTCTCAGCAGGTGAGCGACGGGAGACAAACATTCAATAAGACTTTGTCACTCACATTGTGAGTCCCGAGTCGAAAGAGAGTGTCTCTGGCCTCATGAGAATCGAGGGATACAAAGAATATGCAAAAATGCTTTTTTTTTTTTTTTAGGAAGGGAAAGCATTGTTGTGGCATAATGTGACATGGCTAATATGGAGGCATGTGTGATTATTTAGTTAGAGAGAAACAGGGAAATTTTTAGGGGATTTAAAACATACAGTCATCGTGAAATCAGAATTGGTGTTGTTTACATAATGCACATTTATGATCTTATTGTACGTTATTCCAAATAAAAAAGTTTTGGGGTGCTTTCTTCAAAATGCATTTTTTTGCTGTGTGACTTATTGTATGTTAACCTGTAGCTAAATAGCTATTTAGACATTTATTTTGGCAAACACGCATTCACCTGGGTTTGTTCTGGTTTGTAATGCTCTTTCAGCATTTAATCAGTTCCCAGTGGATAAAAAAAGTCCTGTCCTACTTTTTTTTTTTTCATTAATTAATATCCTTTTTCACTCATGGATGCATCAATAGGTTGTAAATAGGTCTTCATGTTGGTTTTAAACCAAAACCAAGCTACTCCGCTGCTTTTCTTTGTGCATTCTCAATGGGAACCTATCTATGTAAACATGATAAATTAGATAGGAATAGTGTGATACACAGACTGAGGTCTAGCATTTATTTTGAATGAGAGCAAGAAAGAACTGGTGTGTGTGTGTGTGTGTATATATATATATATATATATATATATATATATATATATATATATATATATATATATATATATATATATATATATATATATATATATTTGGTAAGTTTTTACTTTGTGTGGAGTTCTGTAGGTATGACACATACTGAAGTCTGCATTATTTATAGGGTTCCTTCGCAGTGTTTACTGCTCCCTGCACACTAAGCAGGAGATATTTTTCTTCACTTGATAAAATTTGTTAAATATAATGCGCTTTAACCTCACCAAACAGACATCACAAGTTGTGCAGATGGATGTTTAAAATATGACAACACAATATAGGTAATATATAGGTAAACTGCCTTACTTTCTATACACTACTGTTAAAATGTTGTGTTAGGTAAGATTTTTTTAAATGTTTTTAAAAAAATCTTGTGCTCACCAAGGCTGCACTATTTGATCAAATAAATTGCTGTTTTCTGTTGTAATACATTTTAAAATATAATTGATTCCTATAATGCAAAGCTGAATTTTCAGCATCATTACTCCAGTCTTCAGTGTCACACAATACTTCAGAAAAAAAGCAGTTGTGCAGCTTAATATTTTTGTGAAAACCAAGATACTTTTTCTCATGATTCTTTGAGTTCAAAAGAACTACATTTATTTTAAATAGAATTCCTCTGTAACATTATAAATGTCTTTAGTGCAACTTTTGATCTATTTACTGTGTCTATGCTGAGTAAAAGCATTAATGCCCTTATTAAAATCTTACTAACTTAGTTATTTATTTGCACAAAGTATGTTTAATGTAATTTTAATATTATACATATATATAAATTAATGAATTTAATAATTCTATGAATGCCCATATAATTAGTGGTCATTGTATGTTGTGATGCTTACTATGGAAATATGTAATTTGGTTGATTTATAGAATGCGTATGTATGTATGTATGTACAGTCAAACCGAAATGTATTCAGACACCTTCAACATTTCTCACATATCACAGTTTATTCGCTATAGTTTAGAAAATGGGAATAAAATATGACAAGAACTCAGAATTAAACTGTCAGAACAAAATCATTTTGATAATGCCATCCTTCTGTTCGACTGTCTCACAAATGAATTAGGTTGAATAGCTGTCAGCTGTTAAATTTAAGTACACAATTAGATAATGCCAATTAGGTCAACCAATTACCAAGCAATGCTTAAGTTTCTTCAGTCTGTGGTGTAAAAAGGTTGCGTTAGCAATTAAAGAAAAAACACTTAAACAAAACATGGATCCGTCAAAGTGTCTGATTAATTTTTGGTTTTACTGTATATGTATGTGGTCATGATAAGTGCTTCTCATTCATAACCTTGAATAATTGCATAGCTTCATTAAACTGAATAGTGGGTAACTTTCCCATCCACTTCCTGTGGATGGATGTTTTGATGTTCCCTATGCTGTTTGTAGTGCCCTTTTGAATGAACTGTATGCTTCCTGTGATTTTGGAATCTCTCTTAAGATGGTCGAACACCCAGTGAGTCTACTTCACTCGGCACTTCACCGGCTGCTTGGAATGGTCCCACTGCAGAGGTGAAAGGGGCAGCCATCTTGGCTCGGAATGAGGCTGCTTTTCAGTGCCTGAATGGCTATTGAGGGTCAATGGGAGAGCGACTCCATTTCCAAACGTTTTGTAATATCACCTCAGACAATAGTATGTAGACGTCCACCAAGACAGCTCTCTCGTACCACCACCTATCAGCCTCAAACACATTCCCACCCAGCAGAGACGTGCTGGCTGAGACAAAGATGGTGTAATGTCTTGAATAATTTAAAGCTTTTCTGTAACTGAATAGCGTCTTGACACAAATTAGTTCTAGAAGTTGAAGCTGAAGGCACCCAACATTTCCCAGAATGCCTGGTTAGCTAATTAGCTAAAGTAATTAATGAGTGAGGAGCGTATGGTTGTGGCTCCTGTGGGGTGGTTAACAGTCCTTAAATTCCCAGCCCAACTGCCCTACTACTGCATGGAACAGGCTGAAAGTGAATAGATGTATTGCAGTGAACTTACATTTGGATCAGATTCTATCATGATCTTATAAATCAGTGTCATAGCAGTCTTGTTTTTAAATAATTTGCTATTCTGAGGAGAAGGAGCATCTCTTTTTTCTGCTCGGCTGTATGGAAGCTTCTCCGCCCCGCCAAATGTTTCTAACTTTCAGCTGCCTTTGTGAGCTCTGTCTAAATACGTTTTTTGACACTCCACATATGTGACAGAATCACAGAGCAATATGTTAGCTTATGGCGCTTAGTCTGGTTGAATGTAGATTTTTTTTAAACATTTACTCTTGCTGAAAGTGTTTTCTCCTAAATGGGCTGTGCAAAAATTGTCGTTTTCTTTCTTTCTTCTTGCTTAAAGGGGTCATATGATGCAATTTCAAGTTTTCCTTTCTCTTTGGAGTGTTACAAGCTGTTTGTGCATAGATAAGATCCCTGAAGTTGCAAAGACTAAAGTCTCAAAACCAAAGAGATATTCTTTATAAAAGTTAAGACTCGACCACGCTCCCCTAAAACGGCTCATTCAAACACGCCCCCACGTCTACGTCACAGTGTGGGAAGATTTGCAAAACACTGCCCAAAAGTATACACAATGAAAGAGGGCGGGACTTTTATTCTCGATGTAGTACGCTGGAGACGCTGTGTTTCGTTGTGAAAGCGAAACTACTTTGTTTGGGCTTCCAAAAGAGGACACAACTAGAAATCAGTGGTTAAGTTGTATTTACAACACTGTTCCAGAACAGTTCAACCCAAATATTTGAGTGTGTGCGTCACATTTTACAGAGGACTATTTCCTGAACCTGGGAGAGTAGCCTGTCAGCTGTGCTCAAAGACTGTTTCTATAAAGTGGGGCAATTCCAAATTAGCAAGGACAGTCTGGCGCTTCTGACTCACAGCCTGTAAGTATGTTTTCATATTTAAAGAATTTGCCACTGACTGTTCAAACGCGAGTTTTGAGCAGTGTAAAGTAGCACTTTTGTTGTTTGTCGTTTCTCCGATCACAAATGCAGACATGGTAATGCTTACGCGGCGCAATGCAACGCGACACGTAAAAAGACAGTATAAGTCATTATAATCAGTAATTATGTCCCCACTGGATGCAACAAATGCCTCGTTTATAATGGGTTTTATTGTTTTTGTGTCGTCGCGCCGGGACACGGCATAACAATATGATGAGGGGCTTAACATTTCCGTCTCACGCTTGAGGTATTCAGCCAATCACAATGCACTGGGTAGCTGGCCAATCAGAGCACGTCTCGCTTCTCAGAACGATGAGCTTTGTAAAAATCGACGCGTTTCAGAAAGGTGGGGCATAGAGGAGCAACAATAATGTACAGTATGTGGAAAATGTGTTTTTTGAACCTTAAACCGCATAAACACATTGCATTACTCCAAATACACAAAATAATGTTCTTTTTAGCAACGTCATATGACCCCTTTAAGGCGACCACTCCATGAGACTAATGATATGTGTGTAATAGCTATCATCCATCATGATCTAGTTATGCAAAACAGCAGGGTTTGTTAACAAGTTAATGCTCCTTATGAAGCTCTGGCCGTTTCTATCTTTTGGGCAGCAGGGCTGAGCAAAATATTGAATGTTCATGATATATTCCTAATGATTTGGAGAAGGCAACATCTTAATTATTGGGCTAGTTTTAATGTGCTTTTTATGTGGCCACTCAGTTTCCTAAAGACCGTGAAATTGTCTTGGGAGTGTGAGTGCTTTTAATAGTATTAATTTAATAGTGTTACTTACTTAAATATCAAAATAGTGTTTTTTATTTATATATGTTCAGTTAGACCTGTCAGTTTAAATTAAACAGGTTTTTTTTTTTTTTGCCAGTCACAAATCTGTGTTTTTCATATAGTACAATTTTAAATAAAAAGTAAGTAAATATTGCTTTTTATTGTCATATTGACATAATTATTTTTAATGTAATTAAATATTTAAATATTTCTATTTAGCTTTAGTTTTATTTTTATTCCAGTTTTAGTCATTTCAATACTCAGCAAGGCAGCACCTTTCATCTTATGTCTATATTTTATTTTATTTCAGCTTTATTTCAATTAACAAAAACATTTTTCAGTAGTTTTAGTTAACATGAACAGCACTGCATTTGGCATCACAAAAAAGTTTATTTTTTATTTATTTATTTTTTTGCTCTAAATCTTGTTATACTGGTTTCAATCAGCGTCTGTGAATCTGCGCTCCCCTGTGTAAATCCATGTTCACACAAGGTCAGGTGTTGCAGAAATTTTGAACAGGAAAGCTCAAAGGGTCTCTGTACTATGTATAATTTCTAATCATCAACAGTACTATATTCAAAAAACATCATTTAATTAAAATAATTTGTAATAATTCAGAATTTCATTAACACCGCTGCGTCTAAAAGGTCAGACAGGCTTAAAAAGTTTTCAAGCCTTCTGTTTGAAAGTGCTGACTGCTGGATTTCACTTCTTCCTTTGGCAGTTTGGCACTGAATGAATTCAATGCCCTTCTGAGAGAAATATCCATTATGGAAGAAGTAAAAAGAGGCATTACATATCTCAGTCTGTTTTCTGCCAGTAGTGCAGCTGCTGCTTGTGTGAAATCAAGTATATGACATTCATGCTCGATGTGGTATCAAGTATCAAGTGGAACGGTGGTTGTAAACACTCTAATGAGGATCTGTGGATGTCTGTGTTATCAGTTGAGTGGTTGAGTCACTGTTTGTTCAGTTAATAATGCTGTTGTATGCTTTCCTGAATCGAGGCGCAAACGAGTGCAGATTTAATATTTTATGCTAATAGTTTAGGGGTTTAAGATAACCTTTAAACACTATTCTTGAAGTAAAAACACCTGTAAGGCTATTGCATTTTCTTTTCACTAAAGCTAGTATCTGTTCCTTTTTTGATGTTATGCAAGGTTCTTGATGTTTTTGATGTCTGATAGCTCTTAGCGTTCATCTCAAGGCGTAACTTGTGATTCTCACCCAACTCCCTCAGCTCTTCTCGTCTTAATCACGCATTTCTGCATCTTTCCAGATGCCTGAGATTAGTTTGTTACAATTCAGGCTGATTCTTACTAATAAAAATGTGATGTAATACCCTGGAGCTTCTTTGTTTCAGCAAATATAGGCGTATCTCTATGGAGCTTTGACATTTTATAGGCTTCAGTACCATGGGCAGTGTAGCCTAGTGGTTAAAGATCTGTATTTGGGTAATTTGCCTCTTATTCGAGCTCGAAATCACTCAATCAGTGATAAGTCAACTCTGCTGTTGCATCTGTTCCAATTTACATCAAGTCAGAAGTGAATACAGCTTGAGATACAAAGGCAATTTTGATCTCTAATAGGGTGAGGCGGTGATTTTTCTTTACTCCATCCGTGAAATACATGACGTCCCATCCATTTCTTAGAAAATCCTTCTCTTTTCTTGTGTAATGACAGCTTTGATGGCAGGTTCAAGATGGTGCTTCATGCTGACACTCAGGTAATGGTGGAACAAGTGTTTTTTTGTAGGGCCAGGACAGTTGCAGCTTCATTGGTTGACAGGTCCAGCCTGCCACAGACGGGGTACGTCCTTCCCCTGACCGCACTACTGACTCCCCCTCAGACATGAGAGCCGAGGGTGGAGCAGCTCTCTTCTGCTCTGCTTTCATCTAACAAGGCTCTAATGATCAAGAAGACAGCTCTGGCTCCAGACGTGATTGAGAGAGATGGATGCTGCAATGGTGAACTCATTGAAGAAACAGAATGAGGTTGGGTAACAAGGCAGCTTTTTATGTCTGCCGATGTATGAGATGTATGATTGAGGATCACCTTGTGCTTTAACAGACTTCAAAGTCACCATGAAATCAAAATGGGCAATTCCTATTTTTTATGGAATGTTGCAATGGGTATTAAAACCCCTTTGCAACAACGCCTCTTCTCTGATGGCATGTATACCGGTGTGAGGGCTGGGCAAATAGGTTGTCCAAAAACCAGATGAATTTCAATCTATTCCTTCCAGCAACCTGTCAGTCACGTGAAATATCACAGCAGTTAGCAAACGACAACACTTTATGCCATCCAATGAATTTCCTTTGGACAAAATCAAGTCGTGCCCCCTTTTTTTCTTGTTCGAGGTTATTAAAAAATTAAAAAATCATTGTAACACTTCATGTGAAGCCTTTATATTTAATGCGTTGTAAAAGTTTTAATGCATTATGTCTTGTAGTGCATTGTATGATCTCATGAATAATTCTAGCCACATTTATAATACAATATAATACTTATCAACTTATTAATTGTTTAGAACTAAATAAACTAAAACTTAAAAATAAAACTTAGTAAAAAAAAAATATTTTAAAAAATTTAAAGACGAAAATCTAATTAAGAATATTAACAAACTCATACTATAGCAATGAAAACAATGGTTTGAGAAGCCATTTCACTCAGTTATGTTACAATGGGAAAGATGTTTTTTATTTCTGTATCATGTTGACTTCAATGCTTTGGACTTTTTTTTCTTTTCACTTTATTCATTTCAAGGCAGCAAGTTTTTGTTTTAAATATTAAACAATATAAACATTTAAAATAAATGTATTCATGAGTTTATTTTACTTATTGAAAACTATGAAAAAGGCTATGGCAGAATGGGGAAAAAGGGTAGCAACTGTAGCCTAAAGTAAGCTGTGGTAAGATGCTTTCACATACAGTACCTGAGGTACATACAGTACCTGGTACTTTGTTCAGGTGCACTCTTGGCTCGCTTCCTGTAGGCATCAAACCAGCTTTTGTCTTACCAGAAACACAGGCCAGGTAGATGTAGTGGTAACTGATTTGTTGTTTGTGATAGTCCAAGTGAATAGGCGTGCAGTGTGCTTGATTAGGAACGATCCCTGTGCCAAGAGTATCCATTTTTTTTAAATAGAGCCATAGTACATCTGCATTAAATGCTGTGTTCCTGATGCCACACATGCCAGAGTGCGTTGTAAAACATATGTTAGTGTGAGGAGAAACATTAGCAACAGTAGGGTGTAATTTCTCTGTGTTCAGGAGTGGTAATGAGTTGTTAAAGCCTGTGAAAAACAAACGAGGTCGTGTTATCTGTCCTTGCTCTGTGATTGCAGCTGCTGGCCACAAAACAGAAGGCCTTCCATCTCCCTCCAGAGTAATTAGTGCTTGCTAAATGTTGCACGGCTGCCTGAATTACCACCTTATGCAGCTGGTGAAAGTCATTTCAGCTGTGCTTATTTTCCTACCTTTAGAATTAATACTGTCATGCAGTTGTATTATTGACGTTTTATTGCAGTGTATAGTTAGAAACTCACACCACATTTAGCAATGCTATTTTTCTCCGGTTAAGGACCTGTCCCAAATAGCGCAAATGATATGTACTTGTGGTGTTATGGACTTTCATTGCATATCGCATGTCTGTGAAGTCCGCAAGACTGTGGGGACTTTGGGGTCATCATAAGCCGTATTTGGATGTGACTAGTTTTATAAACTAATTTGAGTTTTGATTCTTATCACCTGACGTCTGCAATTGTCATGTGCCAATTCGGACGAGGCTAACATCTTTATGTGTATTACAGAAGTGGGAGGGTCTGTTTTGTACATCTGGGTGTTGCAGAGATCACGCGTTCTGTATTCAGATTGATTACCATAGTATAACCACAGTTTTACTACAAATACAATGGTAAAGCTATATGGCTAGTATAGCAAAACCATAGTTAATGTGTGATTGCTTTAGTACTATAAAATACTATTTTATTTTTTATTTATTTGTAGTAAAACCATTTTTAATTTTCATAAAGGTACATATATAATTAAAACATTATGCAATTGAGTTCAGAATTGAAGGTGAGTAATCTTATCTGATGCTGATATTACAGTAGCCAGTCTTAACAATTTACGGGATTTGGCTCATGATTTTATTATTGTTATTTTTTTCATTTCTTTGCCGGGAGGCAAACATATCAACAGTGCGCACGGTAAGAGCGTCTATGGTAGTTCACGTTGGCCAAAACACACAAGAAAATGCATTGTGGAAAAAAATATTGGCAATCACAGACATTCGCATTCGGATGGGATTTGTTTTCTCAGAGGATCACTGACACTGACTGAACAGTTGGTAATTTGCTCTGGAATTATTACAGAGGTTGTGTGAGGAAAAACACAGACGTGGCAGATTTGGACGGGATTAAAAAGTACATCTGTGAAACATAAATTTCTCTAATGACCCCCTGTAAAACTAGTCCCGTCCGAATAGGGCTATAGTGCAGATTTGGAAATCCGGTCAATAGGGAATTTCACGTGAAGGCGAACGGTTTCCCTATGCAGATTTTGCAACTGTTTTGGTCCTGATGCAAGTGATGTGCGGTGACAACAACACAGTCGTTTTTTAACACCACTAGTTCCTTGATGTCATTTTAGTTGTTTTACAGACTTAAAATGTATGGAAGCAGCCATATTCAGCTTGTCTTTGGCAAACTCATTTATACAACAATCTCCCATAGATCTGACTCCCTCTGGAGCTACAAGCTGTTTGGATGGAGACCACATCCAGATAACATGCATCTCTTAGAACGCAGACAGCCAGCACCAGAAAAGGTCACTTTGAATGGCACGTAGACTCACTCCAGCTTTATATGCTTTGCATGAAAGGAGTTTCTTTCCTCTATGGAATGCTACTCAATTTCTGCACAACCATTTTAGGGTAGATAAAGTACAAAGTTGTTACTTTGAGGATACCGTCCCAGTGACAAGCTGTCGTGCCCCTAAAAGTAAATTTTTTAGAACATTTTTTTCTGAGAGTGTTGGTAAAATCACTTATTCTACACCCTGAACAGATAAGTGCATGGTGGCCAAATGGTCACCTATGATTATTCTTATGTTCAACACCAAAAAGAAGGTCATGAGGGTGAGTAATGGCAAATTTTAGGTAAACTATCTCTTGTGATGTAACATGACGCATATCACTCAGATGTATTTAGATGTCTAAACAGTTTTGAAACAAAGGTGGAGGAGGTTGCTTTGTAATCTTCTCAAAGATAGCAATGGCAAACAGAGGTGGAGGAGGTTGCTTTGTCATCTATTCTCAGAGATAGACAGTTTCTGAAATCTGAGCCTGTGATCTGTGTTTCAGGATGGTAATTTAGGGAATCTAATTCAAAGTCAAACAGTGTTACAACTTCATACACCTCCCGATCCAAGAGTGTTTGCTTCAGTAGTTTCTCTAGTCTAAAAAATGTCTTTGCGTTTCACTGAGCATTGGTCGCTGAAAACAGAAGGTTTGTCCTTGAATCTGTCATTTTGAATCATTGAATCTCCGCCAAACATATATATATTAATGCAGTTTAAATGACTTGAATGTAATTGCGTTTTTAATGGAGTAGCACAGAGTACTGAATGAACATTGATCTAATTGTGACTTTCTCTTCTCTTTCATGTGCACACGTGGATCTCGGATGCCCGTCATCACAGGTAATTAGATTTCTTTTATTTACAACGTCTGCTTGCTAATCAGTATCTTACATATGTGTAAATAACCATGTGACCAAGTGCTAAAGATTTGTATTGCACGTTTGGGAAGGCTTTAGACTTTTTTTGTGCTGAATAAAGGACTGTCCTCGCATGAGCTGTTGACTAATACAGAGTTTGTGAATTTGGGAATAATTGTGGCCTTGACTCATTAGTCATGAAGCTTCTGTCACACAGCACTTACGATCACAGACAGCCGTAGATTTACTCCCACGAAGTTAAATACCAGTCGTTTGAAATTCTCTTCACTCCTATTGAATGACATGATCTGTCAATGTACAACTGCAACTCTCTTGGCAAGCTTGACACCTTACAAACTGCAAGCATTTTCTGTAGCAGTTTACACTTGAGTGTAATTTATTCAGTGAGATTTTAATAACAGTCTTTTTCTACAGTACAGAACTGCTTGCTTTATCATTTATTTTTAGAGTATGTGTTTATTGTGTTGACAGTAATGTAGCTAATTAGTGCTTGCTGTTTTTAAAGGAATAGTTCATGCATAAATAGCAATTCTGTCATCATTTCTTGTCATTCCAGACCTTCTAAAACCTTTTTATGCTTGTTTCTTCAAATTGAATGCAATATTTATTACATTCTATTTACATTCAATTCATTTCCATAGACACAGTATCTATCTATCTATCTATCTATCTATCTATCTATCTATCTATCTATCTATCTATCTATCTATCTATCTATCTATCTATCTATCTATCTATCTTCAGTTTTTTAACTGAAGTAAAGTATGTGAACAAATATATATATATATATATATATATATATATATATATATATATATACATATATATATATATATATATATATATATATATATATATATATATATATATATATAGTATAATCAAAATCTAAAAAACAAAACAAAACTTTTTTTATATTAACACTGTTCGTTTTGTTTGTATAAAAAAGAGCAACATGGACATGCACAAAATATCTTCTTTCAGGTTCCACAGTATGCATTTACAACAACATGAAGGTGAGTAAACAATAAACGCTGACACAATAGCCATTTATGCATGAACTATTCCTGTTAGCCTGTCCTGTGGACATTATATTCACCTGTTTTCCACATTCCTAAGAAACACCTCATGGTTCCCTCTCAGCAGACTCTTTGTAGTTCTCCCATGCCTTTTTAACCACATCCCTAGAGAGAAACCTGGAATTGTGATCTTTGCTGTCCAGACCCTGGAGAACAGTTGCTGTCAGACAAATCCACACATAGGCTTGCAGATCCTCTGTGGACTGAGCTCACTGCTACACAGTCCCTCAAGACCAGGTCTGCAGCCAGCCGGCACTGACAGACAGCATGTACCTGCACAGAGGAAAAGAAATTCTGGAGGGGAGAAGCAGAGAGAGTTGAAAGAACAGAATATATTAAAAGAATAGTACTTGAATAGGAGAAATGATGGGGAGAGAACCTCTAATAAGGTCTCAGCAGCGTCTCCTCATGCTTACCTCACTGAAGTGCGTGTTCTGTCTTTAATCATTTACATTCCACGGCTGTTATAATGTTATCACTGAAGGGAATGGATCAGATCATCACGTATCTTTGCCGACGTATTTGTTACCGACCTGATATGCATGAGCAGCCAGAAAACCCTGATGTGAGCTGCCTAAAAATGAGCGGTTAGAAGAATTCAGACAGCATTCAGACCTTAAAGGTTGAACTGGCTTTTGATCTAGAAACTTAATAATTATTGCATTGAACTGCTGGTTGTTTGTCACTGTCAAGAAGCTGAAAATAATGATCACTTGGGATGGGAATCGTAAGGATTTTAATGATTCCTGTAGTGTTAAGAAGAATAATTGGTCACTGCTATATACTAAACAAAAAAATGCTGTTTTTTCATAGTATTTCTTTTTTTAAACTACATTTGTTTTGACAGAGCTCTGTTCTGAATTTGATCTTTAACAACCAGTGAGTAATTACGTGGTTTTATGACATTAGCATTTCAGGAAACACTGTCAGAATATTTTAGAGTGGTCTTATGTTCTTAAAGGCAAAACAGTGCAGACTTTAAAGAAATATTAACAGAACAAGTTTCATAAAAATAATTTGGTTGTCTTGCCAAATTGTGTTCCTCTTGGGCTATAGTGAGTAAATGGCTGAACAAAAACCAAAGATGCATTAAAAAATAATGACTTGTGTAAGATAACAAAATAATCTGACTGAAGTTACAAAAAGGGGACAGGTGTAAATTGCTTGCTTAGACGTAATGTATAATTTAAAATAAATTAATTGATGTATTTTGGTGATTGTAATATATTTTTTTTGAATGATTTCTAGTGTTTTATGCTCACCAAAGCTGCAATTAATTGAACAAAAAAAAATATTAAAAACAGTAAAATTTTGAAATATGATTACAGTTTAAAAGAGCTGATTCCTATTTCAATATATTTTAAAATGTAATTTATTCCTGTGATGCCAAAGATGAATTTTCTGCAGTCAATACATTAGTCTTTAGTGTCACATGATCCTTCAGAAATCATTCTATTGTGTGATTTGGAGCTCAAGAAACATTTCTTATTATTATCAGTGTTAATAACAGTCATGCTGTTTAACATTTTTTTGGATTTTCAAAGTTCAAAAGAACAGCATTTACTTGAAATATAAATCTTTTGGAGCATTATAAATATCTTTGCCAGTTTTTAATTACTTGAATGCATCCTTGCTGAATAAAAGTATTAAAATCTTTAAAAACAAACAAACAAACAAACAAAAAAAACAAACGTTTGAATGTTGGTGTATATTAGTGATATTGTGCCCATTGGTTTGCTAATTAGACCGCAAATATAATTCAATTCAATTCAAGTTTGTTTGTATAGCGCTTTTCACAATACAAATCGTTGCAAAGCAGCTTTACAGGAAATTAGGTTTTTTCAATATATTTATATATTGTAGAAACTTAATATATTTAACTTATGGTGAAAATTGGTAGTTCTGTATGTTGTCTGAGGGTAGGCATCATCTGAGGTCCTCTGAGGGGTTGGCATCATCTCTTCTCAGGTGTTCTGGATCCAGACTGAAGCTTGTGTAAATCCTAGTTACCACGGGATGTTAATCCCGTGGCAGAAACTGAGAAATAAATAGAGACATAATTAGCGTAGCTGCTGTTCCAACCAAGCAAAAATGATTTGTTCAATCCAAGCTAAAGAACAATAATGTGTGTTTGATCAGATATAACTTCAGTACAAGATTATGAGATGCATTATGTGAATGCTTGGCTAAAGAGATGTGTCTTTAATCTAGATTTAAACAGAGAGAGTGTGTCTGAACCCCGAACGTTATCAGGAAGTCTATTCCAGAGTCTGGGAGCCAAATGTGAAAAGGCTCTACCTCCTTTAGTTGACTTTGTTATCCTAGGTACTACCAAAAGTCCAGAGTTTTGCAACCTTAGGGAGCGTGATGGATTGTAGCGTGGTAGAAGACTAGTTAGGTACGCAGGAGCTAAACCATTGAGGGCCTTATAGGTAAGTAATAATATTTTGTAACTGATGCGGAACTTAATAGGTAGCCAGTGCAGAGACTGTAAAATTGGGGTAATATGATCATATTTTCTTGACCTGGTAAGGACTGTAGCCGCTGCATTTTGGACTACCTGTAGCTTGTTTATTGAAGATGCTGGACAACCAGCTAGCAGTGCATTACAATAGTCCAGTCTAGAGGTCATGAATGCATGAACTAGCTTTTCTGCATCAGAAACAGGTAACATGTTTCGTAGCTTGGCAATGTTTCTAAGATGGAAGAATGCTGGTTTTGTAACATGGGAAATATGATTTTCAAAAGACAAGTTGCTTTCTAATATAACACCCAGATTTTTGACTGTAGAGGAAGTAACAGTACATCTGTCTAGTTGCAAATTATAATCCAAGAGATTCTGTGTACTGTTTTTTGGTCCAATAAGTACTATCCCTGTCTTATCTGAATTTAATAGGAGAAAATTATTGGTCATCCAATCTTTTACATTTTTAACACACTCTGTTAGCTTAGATAATTTAGAAGTTTCATCTGGTCTTGTTGAGATATATAGTTGAGTATCATCAGCATAACAATGGAAACTAATCCCGAATTTTCTAATAATATTACCAAGGGGCAACATGTATATTGAAAATGGCAGAGGACCTAGAACAGATCCTTGTGGTACTCCATACTTTACTGGTGATAATTGAGATGACTCCCTGTTTAAATAAACAAAGTGGTAGCGATCAGACAGGTAGAATCTAAACCATCTTAAAGCTTGCCCTTGAATACCTGTATAGTTTTGTAATCGATCTATGAGTATGTCATGATCTATAGTGTCGAACGCAGCACTAAGATCAAGTAAAACTAGCAATGAGATGCAGCCTTGATCTGACGCAAGCAGCAAGTCATTTGTAATTTTAACAAGTGCGGTTTCTGTGTTGTGGTGCGGCCTGAAACCTGACTGAAATTCTTCATAGAGATCATGGTTTTGCAAAAAAGAGCACAACTGAGCAGACACAACTTTTTTTTTAATTTTAGACATAAACAGAAGATTAGAAATGGGTCTGTAATTTGCTAGTTCATTAGGATCTAGTTGTGTTTTTTTTAATAAGAGGCTTAATAAGATATATACAGGTGCATCTCAATAAATTAGAATGTCATGGAAAAGTTAATTTATTTCAGTAATTCAACTCAAATTGTGAAACTCGTGTATTAAATAAATTTATTGCACACAGACTGAAGTAGTTTAAGTCTTTGGTTCTTTTAATTGTGATGATTTTGGCTCACATTTAACAAAAACTCACCAATTCACTATCTCAACAAATTAGAATACTTCATAAGACCAATAAAAAAACATTTTTAGTGAATTGTTGGCCTTCTGGAAAGTGTTCATTTACTGTATATGTACTCAATACTTGGTAGGGGCTCCTTTTGCTTTAATTACTGCCTCAATTCGGCGTGGCATGGAGGTGATCAGTTTGTGGCACTGCTGAGGTGGAATGGAAGCCCAGGTTTCTTTGACAGTGGCCTTCAGCTCATCTGCATTTTTTGGTCTCTTGTTTCTCATTTTCCTCTTGACAATACCCCATAGATTATCTATGGGGTTCAGGTCTGGTGAGTTTGCTGGCCAGTCAAGCACACCAACACCATGGTCAATTAAACAACTTTTGGTGCTTTTGGCAGTGTGGGCAGGTGCCAAATCCTGCTGGAAAATGAAATCAGCATCTTTAAAATGCTGGTCAGCAGAAGGAAGCATGAAGTGCTCCAAAATTTCTTGGTAAACGGGTGCGGTGACTTTGGTTTTCAAAAAACACAATGGACCAATACCAGCAGATGACATTGCACCCCAAATCTTCACAGACTGTGGAAACTTAACACTGGGTTTCAAGCAACTTGGGCTATGAGCTTCTCCACCCTTCCTCCAGACTCCAGGACCTTGGTTTCCAAATGAAATACAAAACTTGCTCTCATCTGAAAAGAGGACTTTGGACCACTGGGCAACAGTCCAGTTCTTCTTCTCCTTAGCCCAGGTAAGATGCCTCTGATGTTTTCTGTGGTTCAGGAGTGGCTTAACAAGAGGAATATGACAACTGTAGCCAAATTCCTTGACACATCTGTGTGTGGTAGCTCTTGATGCCTTGACCCCAGCCTCAGTCCATTCCTTGTAAAGTTCACCTAAATTCTTGAATCGATTTTGCTTGACAATCCTCATAAGGCTGTGGTTCTCTCGGTTGGTTGTGCATCTTTTTCTTCCACACGTTTTCCTTCCACTCAACATTCTGTTAACATGCTTGGATACAGCACTCTGTGAACAGCCAGCTTCTTTGGCAATGAATGTTTGTGGCTTACCCTCCTTGTGAAGGGTGTCAATGATTGTCTTCTGGACAACTGTCAGATCAGCAGTCTTCCCCATGATTGTGTAGCCTAGTGAACCAAACTGAGAGACCATTTTGAAGGCTCAGGAAACCTTTGCAGGTGTTTTGAGTTGATTAGCTGATTGGCATGTCACCATATTCTAATTTGTTGAAATAGTGAATTGGTGGGTTTTTGTTAAATGTGAGCCAAAATCATCACAATTAAAAGAACCAATGACTTAAACTACTTCAGTATGTGTGAATTTATTTAATACACGAGTTTCACAATTTGAGTTGAATTACTGAAATAAATTAACTTTTCCACGACATTCTAATTTATTGAGATGCACCTGTATAATATATCTAGGATGTGGCATGAAACAGGTTTTTTTTTTATTTTTTTTTTTTTTTTAATGTTCTCATTTCATAACTCATCACACATACTGTTTGTGCCTGTGAACATAGACACCTGGAGAAAAAAAAAAAAACCTTGATGTTGTGGTTGGCACATACAGCTTTATTAATCAGCTCCTATAGAGGCATCATTCACCGACAAACTTCACACTCGACAATCCGTCTCCCTCACACACACGCACATTTGAATTGATTTTCTTCACTCCTTTGATTGCCTTTCTCCCTCTTCATCTAGGCTTCTGTCTTATCATCCTAGCAGATTCCTTAGGGGGGCTGAACTTATCCAGTGAAAACAGTACTAAGAAGGCATTCAGATGCTAATCTGACTCTGGTGGAGTCTTTTCTTTTTGCTGGCAGAGGTCGGGAGTGTATCATTTCTCAATTATACAGACGCACAACTCCTTTAGCAGTTGAAGTTGCTCAGCCCTCCCTGCATACTGGTGCCAAATGTGTTACAGAACAATACATCTCAGTCAGCACCCGTTCAATCTAATTATCATCATCATTAATATTGTTCTTTTTTTTTTTTTTTGAATCTTGTGAGCTTTCATCTTGTACATTTCTTCCTTTGTTGAACTTAAATAAATCAGGCGCTGATATGCTCTGCAGAGTGTTTTGATTGCATATGCAGTCACTGTTTCAAACAAATGATCATTGTTCATCATTGTTGATCAGTTCTCCTGTACTATAAATTCCTATCAGTTATTCATAGCAGCAAGTGATTGTTTGTCTTGTGTCAAGTGTGATGACTGTGGAATCTCTTACAGATGTGTATTTTTCCACCTCCTGAACTGTAATATTATTATTTTTTAATGTGTAGTGGCTCTAAGCTAAAAGGATACTGGATACTGACTTTGTGAAGGGCATTAAGATGCAGTTGGTGTCACACTCCAGAACATCTAGAATGTTCTCTACTTAGAAATGTAGTCTGGACTCAAAGGGATGATTTAGCAGAGCTCAACAATAATGTCCCGTGGCCACTGTGAGAGAGTTTTCAGGCTAGTTGACAGAAGTGTCATGTGACCTGTTGGGCCCAGTGCTTACTTTTTACATGGCTCAATGCAAATTTAAACATTTGGTTTCTGTTTGCAAGAGTGACTTGTGATGGTGTTTGCATCATCAGTTGCATTAGGTTGAAAATTATATACTGTAGCATAATTTTAGTAGAGATGCACCGATTGGAATTTTCTTGGCCGATTCCGATTTCCGATTTTTTGGAAGTGTGACCTGTCGATACCGATTTTTGCCGATTCCGATTTTCTTTCTAAGAACTATAATTGACAGCATATACAAACAAAAATCTATGCAAATTTCAGTGCAAAAATTATTTACATAAAAGAAATTATTAAACATTACAATTCCCCCAATCTGGACTAAGTTACAGATTTGCTCTCACTTAAACAACTCTCAAAATAAAGTGCTCTGTGACTGGAAAGAGGAAGAAATAGTTCACTTAAAATGAGTTGCTGTATGTAACAAAACAGATGTCATTTCCCACTGTTTATAAATGGTCATTTTTTCCCCTAACCTTATTAAATGTGTCATCTTTCACATCAAATTCTTACTTTGTTTCAATTAATTCAGTTAACATAATAAGAAACTGTAGAGTTGTTACCATTCAAATGAAATTAGTATTAACAAACTCTATCTTTCCACTGCTAAGACAACAGAAGCTGCATCTAAAGTGGCATTAGATGCATTTACACAGACAGTTTGATGAAGCTGAGGTGCCATAAATGCATTTACACTGCAAAATTCCAAATGCATAAATAATTTTCTAAGATTAATGTTTTACATATTTTTTAAACATACAAATAAATGTTGAAAAAATGCAATGATACTTTTAAATGTGACTAAACCACCAGTAGGTGGCGGCAAGTGTCTGTTTTAATGAGTGAGTCATTTATTCATTCATTCAACCTATTCATTCAAACGGCTGATTCATTCAAAAACGAGGCAAGTGTCTGTCCTTATGAATGGGCCACTGAATCATTGACTCACTCGATTCGTTCAAAAACGTGGATTCATTCAGTAACGAAACACCGCTATGTGCTGCTCGGAGACACACAACAGTTCTGCTGTGGCTTTGATCGGCACTATTTTCGTCAGCGAAATTGAGCAAAAACAATAAATATTTTGTCTAAAATCTAAGTCACTTAATTTGAACTTCTTGTTTATTGAAATACTATTGTATAAAATCAGTGTCACATTGCAATCGTGTTGATATTGATATCCGGGGAAACATCATGGCCATATAATGTTGCTTATCTAAATCATATTTTGTAAATGTCTTTTTTTTTTTTTTTTTTACCGCAGTATGCATCTATAAATTTCTGTGAGTTACTTTGTGTGTGCTGTCTCTCTCACACACTCACTCAGGCTGTGCAAGCCTCATCTGGCATGACATAAATACATTATCAGTCGCCGTTTACAATGAATGCCTGCGACGCTGGCAATAAAAGGATCGGCTCGGAATCGGCAAGACGTGAGACTCACCGGCCGGTCACCGATCCGGGCTGGTCATGCGAAAAATCGGCCAATTCCGATCATTGGCCGGTCAATCAGTGCATCTCTAAATTTTAGTACTATATACCATCCCTCTCCATCTAAATTATTTGTGAATATGACATTTACTTACAGTATAGCTAAGCTATATAGGGGAAGTCGTGGCCTAATGGTTAGAGAGTTGGGCTAGTAACCTGAAGGTTGCCGGTTCGATTCTCACACCGGCAGGAATTGAAGGTGGGGATTGTGAATGAACAGCACTCTCTCTGCCTTCGATACCATGACTGAGGTGCCCTTGAGCAAGGCATCGAACCCCCAATTGCTCCCCGGGCGCTGGAGCAATGGCTGCCCACTGCTCCGGGTGTGTGTTCACGGTGTGTGTGTGCGTGTGTTCACTATTCACTGCTGTGTGTGTGCACTTGGATGGGTTAAATGCAGAGCACCAATTTCGAGTATGGGTCACCATACTTGACAATACGTCACGACTTTCACTTTTTTTTTCACTATATATTTTATTTGTTTATTTATTTATTTACACTTCTGACACAAATATGTTTCTTTTTTTTTTTGTATTGGTAGACCTGCAGAAAAAAAAATATTGTTTTCAGTTATTATTGAGCTGCAGTTTAGACAAATTTGCAGCGCGAACAACAAACATTTTAATTTATTGCAAAAAAAAAAAAAGTCTGTTTTAAAGGGCACCTATTATGCCCCTTTTTACAAGATGTAATATTGGTCTTGGATGTCCCCAGAATGTGTCTGTGAAGTTTCAGCCCAAAATACCCAACAGATAATTTATTATAACAGCTGGAAAATGTCATTTTTGGGGTGTGTCTAAAAAAGAGCTGATTTGGAGTGTATGGCTCCAGAAGGCGGCGTCGCGTATACGTCTCTCTCTGCATTGCATAATCTACAGCAGTAAACAGCTGGTAGAAGCAACATAAGTGAGAGCGAGAGAGCCAGTGTTTAGCCGTACATGGAAAGCCAAATGCACTGAAAGTGAGAAACAGTGCAATGTTACAGAGTTAAAAAATCTTAATGTACGCACACAAATACGGTTAAAACACTAAGCACTACAACGACATGACATTCACAAAGGAGTCTGGAGTGATACACGTATTTAGGTAGATTTTGAGGCGCATTACCTTGAAAAATGTAAGTAATCCACAGCGTCCTCAGCAGCTCAGATGTTGGGAGAAAATGAAGACTCTTATGTTCAGTCTTACATCCAAACACAGAGCACCGGGCTTGCTTGCGAGACATTGTTGATGTTACAGCTGCTTGAGCACGGAGAAAATGGAGGACAGCTTACAACCGCTGAGGGCGGAAACTAAAGGGATGCAGGGCTGTCAATCAACCCCCGTGGCCCGGCCCTATGCAATGTGACGTCACACTGTGTGAGAATCAAAACGGCAGTCCTAGTGAGACTGACTTGGTTTAAAGGGGATTAAAAAATGAGGAGTGTGTGGATTTTTATTATTGTAAGGTGGTTGTGTTCTCACACTGCCAACACACATTTGTGTCCAGACACCATGTAAAAGTGGATTTTGCTTAATAGGTGCCCTTTAAAGATGCAGATGAAGGTGATAATTAATATTTTAAAATGTTTTTGAAAGAAGTATCTTGTGCTCACCAAAGGTGCATTTATTTAAGGGAAAATACAGTAAAACATAATATATTTTAAAACAAGTATATTTTAAAATGTAATTTAATTTATTCCTGTAATGGCAAAGCTGCATTTTCAACATCATTATTCAGTCTACATTGTCTAATGATCCTTCAGAAATCATTCTAATATGCTGATTTGCTGCTTAAGAAGCACTTCTTATTATTATCAATGTTAAAAACAGTTGTACTGTTTAATATTTTTGTGGAAATCAGGATACATACCATCCAGTAACTACCACTACTTTTATTCAGCAAGGACACAATAAATTTATCAAAAGTGACTGTAAAGACATTTATAATGGTACAAAAGATTTCTGATGTATTTTCAAATGTTGTATTTTATAATTCTTTGACAAATACTATTCCACAAAAACATTAAGCAGAAAAAATGTTTTAAACATTGATAAGAACTATTATAAGAATATAAGAATTATTAAAACTTGAGTAGCAGTAATAATTGATAATGACAATAACTGAGCAGCAAATCAGCATATTAGAATCCTTTCTGAAGGATCATGAGACACTGAAGACTGAAGTAATGATTGCTGAAAATTCAGCTTTGACATCACAAGATTAATCAAATCAAAATAGCTGGGATTGTCAGATGCTGCTTCCATAAATGTCAGGGAATCGGCTCATTAATTTAGGCCTATGTACAGAACGTGCTTTGGTTTCTGTGCTGCAGCCGAGGCATGACAAACACAGTATCCGGTGCTCACTTCACATCAGTGTGACAGAGGAAAATCCTGCATCAGCCTAGCATGACATATGGCCTCCTCCCGTCTCTCTTCATAGGAGTAATCATGTCACAATGACCAGTGACATGGGAGTGTATTTTTTTTTATATATATCTTCAAGGTTTATGCCAGCTATAGATGTTTATTAATAGCAGTAAGTGGAGGTATCTTTCAGGGCAGGACTATTATCAGCGATGTAGGCTGCTGTTTTTGTCATTCCCATTGCTGTCTGTTCTGCTGTCGTGCACAGAGGAAATAAAGGCGTTCGGTTTGAAAAAGACGCAGTACAATAAAGCTTGTGGATGAAATAGAGATGCTAGAATGATATTCGCTACAGTTTGACTCCCTCCATTAAGGTTAAGAAAATCTAATTAATTATGGCTGTCAATCAAGTAAAAATGTATGCCGTGTACTCCAGTGTTGTGTGCTATGTGTTAACAAGTAACTTTTTAACTTTTTTTTACACATCATTGAATAATTGCAGTGTGTGTTTGTTTGCATTTTCTGTGATAGCTGACACAGCTCTATTGATTTAGTAATGGACACATTCCTGCCATTGAATGTGTTAATTTAGCACATTATTTTTGAGTTTATTAATATGCAGTTATTTCCATATTTTATTGCAATTAAAAAAAACATAATAAATTAAAAAAAGAAAAAAATATATAAAATGAACATTTCTGTATTATATTATATTATATTATATTATATTTATTGTTGAGCCTCTTAAATCAAAAATATTTGCAATGGTCTGCATAAAATGCAAATTGCTTTTGATGAGCTTTAAAGAGTTTACATGAATTACAATGTATCATAGCAATTTTAGGATCATTTCTTACTATAATAGTTTAATTATATTAATTAATTTAATATTTATTTTTATATGATCTGTTTTCATTTTAATTTTGAAGTTTTAGTAGTTTTATTGTTTTTGTCATTTTAAGTTGTTTTTTTTTTAATATATGTCTATATAGAAGTAAACTATATTTATTTGTTTACACACACACACACACACACACACACACACACATAATATTATTATTATTATTATTATTATTTATTTTTTTATTTATTATTTAATTGTATATATTTAATTTCATTGTAAAAAAAAAAAAAAAAAAAAAAAAATTGGTGGCCAGCAGTAAAACTATCCCATTTTTGGGCCCTTTTGAATGTTTTTTTTTTATTATTATTTTTTATATATTTTTTTTTAAGTTTAAAAACGCTAGTAAGGTTTTGCCTAAAATACTGGATATGTGAATTCCTCTTGATGAGCCTCATGTTGCCGGTCTCCCACCATGAATATTAAGAGTATTGGCTGTCTTCTTGAGCTAAATGCCTCTCAAGGTCTTTCACCCGCCTCGCCTGCCTGCTTGCTCATCTCCATGGCAATTTATCTGAATGGGCAAGGGGAGTCCTCGCTCACCTCCACATTTTTTAGAGAATCTGTCCTGTTTGGAGCTGGAGGGGTGTCTGCAGCCCTGCTGATTTATACACCAGGCTTTAATAAACGGCAGTAGCCTGGCAGCCAGAGCAGGTAAACCCAGACCGAGGGGCTTTGGAACGTGTTAAAGGTGTAATTTTGGCTATTTGTGCTAGAGCAGAAATAGCTGGCCTGGGGTATTACAGTACCGAGATGGACTGACTTGCTTTTAAAGGAGTTTGGCACCAGCCTCTGCAGATTTATGCTCAACATTATTCACAGATCACATTAATTCTTCCAAAGCCTCTCTCATGATGGACACTTTAAATGGAATCTGTACACATGCCATACAAAATCATAGGCGTTGATATGGCACCGGCCCATATTCTTCCTCTGTACAAAACCACAGGGCTTTAGCTGCTGTCATCAGGATAAGTGTGTTGTGTAAGATTACTAGACACAGGTCAGCACTCATTATATCTGCTGGGCTTTATGAATGTGGGAGAATTCACAGATCTCTTTAAACCTGTGATCACCCCTGATCGTTTCTTTCTCTCTGATGTTGAGAACAGCATGTAATAGGGCTGCTGGTGATTCTCATCACAGCCGCTCCTGGGAATTGATACTCACATTCTCCCTCCTCCTGTTATATTCTACAGGTGCTTTGGTTTCTGTGCAATGTTTGGCTGGGACTTTAATCTGTTGCAGATGCTCTTCAGGTCTGTTTGGCCAGGCAGTTTGGGGTGGCTCTTGTCAGAACTGCATGTACTGTACACCATTAGCGACGACTGTATATCTTTTAATGCAATAAGGTCTGCTTAATAAAATAATGTTTTAATAGTTAGGCGTGCACAATAGATGCATGTCATGGTTTAGTTAGGGATGCACAGTACATCAGTATATTAGCTAATATTAGCTAATATTAGGGATTTGTTTTTTAAATATGTCAAAAACAGTCAGTATTGGATATATCATATATCATATCATATATTATGTTATATTTAATTATAAAATAAGTTTCATATATTAACAAAATAAAACATTTTCATAAACAATATATATATTCCATTTTTGTCATTGTGCATTACAGTAAAAAGGCAATGAAATAAAAAGAATCAAACTAGAAGTGCAAATACTAATATAAGTATAAATTTACTTGTGTATTTTGTTTAAGATGCATTTAAGGTGTGTGTGTGTGTCTGTGTCTGTGTGTATGTATATAGTATAATTAAAAAATATGTATAAATTGAACGATAATAATAATTTAGACTTTTGTAGCTTTTTGTAGATTTTACTGTAGTAGCTTTAAAAGTGTATTTATGTATTTATTTTTTATTTATAATAATAATTTTATTTTATTTATACAATAATTATTTATATATTATTTCATATTATTTTATTTATTTATTTATTATTAATAATAATTCATTAACTTTATTCCTCTATATATGTAATATCTTTAATATTAGTGTTATATTAAAAGTATAAAAGTGTATATAGATTATATACATTTTTTATTTTCTGTTTATATATATATTTATATAGATATATGGATAGATAATATAATCTTTGCTGTCTAAATTCACTTGTAGCTTTTAAAACAACTGATTTTATTTTATTTTATTTATTTATTTATTTATTTAATGTGTATTTTGAATTTATTTAAATAGTATAGAATTTTAATATGGGTCATTTATGGGTTTTGGCTATTACATGAAAATAATGTAGCAAATCAGCTCAAAAGGGAAATGTATATAAATAATTACAATTAATTATGATTAATTACAATACAGTAGTAACTGTAGGAGAATTAAATTGCCATCAACCAATCTGTTCGTCCAACGAACATTCAGTGTAAGTTCATATCAGCTCTAGGAAAGGATATTTTCGTGGCCACAGAAAGACTTTCATACGGTATTAATGCATTAGAACATGTAGCAAGGATCAAAACTGTAAAGGGACATTAATTTGCAAGGCAGAATCAGAAACTCATGTAATTTGTGCACAAGAGTTTTATTAACTAAACACTAACACAAACTAGTCGGTAGCACTTTATTTTAGGGTCTCTTAACTAGTTGCTTATTAGAATGCATATTACTAGAATATTAGCCATTTATTAGTACTAATTAAGCACATATTAATGCCTTGGTATAAACATTTAATATACACTCTCAATTAGATCATCCGAAGACGAATTCATAGAGACCAAACATGGTATAGTTAAGGTTATGTGAATGAGTGGTTCTATCATAAGCATGCATAAAACAATATACAATACAAAAGACAATATACAAGAACAGTAACTATATGCACAATGACCTGAAGGATATGTGTCTTCATTCAAAGAAAGGTTTTTCTATTAATTAATTAGAGAAGAGTCCATTTTTATGGGCATTGTGTGTCTTTCCTAAGGGGAATGGAGTGAGAGTTGCTCTGCCTGCATTCCTTTGAGCAATAAAACTAGTGTTATCAGATGATTTGTCTTTGGCTGCCATGGAACTAGAGGCCTGTTCTGCCCTTTTGAGGTGTTAGTTGCATTTCAGGTGAAGGGTCCATAGACCCTCATAGTTGGCCCTTTGGTTGGGTGAGGGGGCATTAGAGATTATTTGTTAAATATAACAAGTAATTGGGTGTCTGATTGGTCCAAACGCTACAATAATTATAATTTGATTTTATTAACCAGATATTTAATACAGGTGCATCGCTAAATAATAATTTCCCATGCAGCTTACATCTCTCTAGTTAACATTTGTGATGACGTAGTTAACCCTTAAAGGGTCATGAAACCCCAGACTACTTTTTCTGAGATTTTAGCAGAGGTGTTTGTGTTGCACATCATAGAAGACAATGTTAGCATCCGATAATTTTAACTGTTTGAGAAAACTGGTTAATTTTAAGATTTTTTGCGCTATTTTCATCTTCCGGGTTTAAAATCTACATTGTGTTGACGTTACAGTTTGTGACGTGGCAATGGACTATAGTACATCGATGATGCGTCAGTGTCTATTAAATTATTCATGAGACTGCGTGTTCTTATCCTATGAGAAGACGCTTCGCTTAATTATTCACAGCAGCATGTGTTGATTTGCTATGACAAATGATTCAGACTGTGAGACTGCGTACATTAATTGAGAGAAACGTTCATGGATCGAAGGAGAGCGTTTGTTTTTGCTTTGTAATAAGAGTTCGGTACAAACGCGATTCATTCAGTTAGTGAGTGTAACCATTTTTACAGCTCCGTGACACAACCCGTCAAAAGGCTTATATAAACGCAGCAGAATAAGCCTAAAAAGTTATCAGAGGTGCAACAGTGCGTTCATATAGCATAGCTGTGTGTTGATTGATAGTAATCTGATGTGTAGTTGTAAATCACAGGTTGGGTTGAGAGAGCATGCTGTTTCTCAGCATTTGTAGCGATGCCGCCACCTGTGACTACACAGAACAGCCATTCACTATGGAAATAATAATACACACATGCTGATTCGTGAGTGCTGCTGTAGACTAGAGGCAGCGTTTCATCCCTGCACTGTGTTTTAGCCTGATAATGGGAAATAGCTGGAAGGCAACATCAAACTCACATCACCCTGAAGTTTGGTGACTTGTTTTCACTGCATCAGCAGTACTTTTTTTCTGCAGATTGGTCTCTGTAATGCTATGAAAATGCCACTTTACATTTTACGATGTCAGTGAGGGGGAGGTGTTGTTGACCTGTTTCTCAGAGATCTGCCTTTTACCGTAATGGTTCATGCGGGATCTGAGAGAGAAAGACCCTGCTTTTGTGGCCTCTTTAAATACACAACCAGCCACCAGAGCCTGGAAGAGTGGCTGAAAAAGGGAGATATAGTAGCTATTCTTCTCAAGACACCTGTTCATGCCACTATAAATCTGAACCGTCCCTGGGAGGGGGTCCAAAAGGCCCAACAAGGCCTGAAAGGAGAAGGTTATCTTTTTCTTCCAGGGATAATGTAACACTGTTCAGTATTAAAGCTGCCCTCTGGAAGATTACAGTCTCACCTTTAAACCCAACAGGCCGACTCCAGACTGATTTGTGTACCAGGGTTGTGCAGCATTCACAATTGAATTGAATGCCCTTTGTATTCCAAGGGTGGAAACCAACAGGATGCAGAATCGTAAATAAAATTTCAATTTCAGAAAATAAAATTGAAAGAAAACTGAAAGTGCATTTCATTTATTATTACCCATAAAAATGAAAAATTGGGTATTTCCAGAATTAATAACAAATGTTTGAAATGCGACCTATAGAAATTTTTATTTACTTTTTATTTTAATTTATATATATAAATATGAATACATGTACGTGCAAATATTGTACATTGTACAAACTTTTATTTTGGATGCGATTAATCACGATTAATTGATTTGACAGCTCTAATTTACTTGCTTGCTTGCATGGTGGAAAAACATTTTATTTGACACAATTCTCAAATTTTTTATAAACTCTTCCGAAAGGAGTCAAACATCTATATAAAATCAATAGATCTGATTTTGATTCAGATTTAATACATATCCAAAGTAAACCAAATTGATTTTTATCTTGATTTTTGTTTATCCCAAAACTGTAATGAAAGGCTTTTCAATGTGTGACTGTTTAATTTCTTTGGATTGCATTTCAGTAAATTACTCTTTCTGTCACGCTAATTCAGCATCCTTTGGGTTACAGTCAATTCAATGTAATATTCACACGAATGATTGGGGCCAATTCTAAAATGCAGAAATTTGCCCAACCGTGCTATTATAAAAATGTGTCAAAACATTAAAACCCGATGCAAATTCCGTCTCATTTGCTTACTTGAGGATCCACTTCAATAACAACTGGCTCCAAATATCTCTTTAAGCCTTGTTTTAAAGTTCACTTTTATTTTATGTCACCTTATATTTGAAATGCACCATACAGGAAGATGTAAAATCTGAAGACATGTTTATATAAAATCTGACTACAAATACTCAAATATATTCTTCTGTACCCTCTACCCCAAATACCAAGGTCTTTGAGGTAGAGACAGTCTCCTTGGTTACAGGATCCAGAGGAGAGAGAGATGGAGACAATTGAGGGGGGGGGAGATCACTCCCTTTCTCCATTTCATTTCATTCCCTTCCCTCCAGCTTCAGCTCCCACAGCTAATTCTGTTTGGAAATATTTTCAGGGAAAAGAGGATTATGTTGTAGTGTGCTATGAATTTCAGCACAGTTCACTCACACTTAATTAAATTCATCATTGTCTCCTAAAAGCTTCCATTCTTCTCACCGGGACATTTGCTTCAATAAATAAGAGTCAAGGTGCTGTAATTAAGTCAAATGGGTTCTCCTCATCTGGGCATTTTAGGAACCACTGAAACAGAATTTTCTCTGTGATTATGAAGAGGGGAAAAAATCTGTTTACAGCAACTAAAATATGTGGAAAACAGAAGCCGCAGTCAAGATTGTGAAGCCACAATAATGCTGTGTAAACGTAAAACATTTGGTCAAAATATGGTCTATCTGATGGCCTTTTTCAGTCTGTTTCAAGAGTGTCAGTATTTCCTCACAAAGACATTCACACGTGTTACTTTATTGAATTATTGATTTCATGTACCTCAGCCTCCAGTATGGACCACCACACCCTTAGTCTCAGGACCTCGTCCAGAAAATATTCCCTTCAATAACTGTTTTAGAGATATATTGCAGTTGGTCAAATGTGGAAGATAGAGCCCTAGTGGAATACAACATACAAGTACATGCCTTCTGTTCTTTCTTTACATTACGGTTATTATATCACCACATACAAACTGGCTTCTGAAAGTCTGAGGCAACAATAAAAGTTTGGGATGTCAAATATTGATATTTACAATTTAATTGATTTTGTTTTTGCTTTTTTGTTTGTTTTTTTAATTTAGAGTTTTTAAATTTAAATTTGCAGTGCTTTATCCTGTTAGAATTTGAAATGAGAAAAGTTGTTTTTAATGTAGGAAAAGGACAGCAGAAAGACTTAAGGTTTTAGAATTGATACGTTTAATTACAACTTATAACACGTTTCGACACAAAGTAACAAACAAATATTATATTCTACTAGATATTAGATTGTTAGTGCAAGATCATAAATAAGCTGCACACACACATATATACACCGCCGTTTAGTAAGATTTTTAATGTTGTTTTTTTTTGTTTTTTTTTTAAAGAGGTTTCTTATGCTATCAAGGCTGGCAACAGTTGAATTGCTTAAAGGGGTCATATGATGCGATTTCAAGTTTTCCTTTCTCTTTGGAGTGTTACAAGCTGTTTGTGCATAGATAAGATCACTGAAGTTGCGATTTGAGACTAAAGTCTCAAAACCAAAGAGATATTCTTTATAAAAGTTAAGACTCGACCACGCCCCCCTAAAATGGCTCATTAAGACACGCCCCCACATGTCTACGTCACTGTGTGGGAAGATTTGCAAAACACCGCCCAAATGTATACACAATGAAAGAGGGCGGGACTTTGATTCTCGCTGTAGTATTGTTGCTGTCGCCGGCGCTGCCATGTCCTGGAGACGCTGTGTGTTTCGTTGTGAAAGCGAAACTACTTTGTTTGGGCTTCCAAAAGAGGACACAACTAGAAATCAGTGGTTAAGTTGTATTTACAACACTCTTCCAGAACAGTTCAACCCAAATTTTCAAGTGTGTGCATCGCATTTTAACGGAGGACTATTTCCTGAACCTGGGAGTAGCCTGTCAGCTGTGCTCAAAGACTGTTTCTATAAAGTGGGGCAGTTCCAACTTTGCAAGGACAGTCTGGCGCTTCTGACTTACAAGCCTGTAAGTATGTTTTCATATTTAAAGAATTTGCCACTATTCAAACATGAGTTTTGAGCAGTGTAGAGTAGTGCTTGTTGTTTGTCGTTTCTCTGATTACAAATGCAGACATGGTAATGTTTCCACGGCGCGATGCAACGTGAAGCGTAAAAAGACAGTATAAGTCATTATAATCAGTAATTATGTCCACACTGGATGGAACAAATGCCTCGTTTGTAATGGGTTTTATTGTTTTTGTGTCGTCGCGCCGGGACACGGCATCACAATACGGTGAGGGGCGTAACATTTCCGTCTCACGCTTGAGGTATTCGGCCAATCACAACGCACTGGATAGCTGGCTAATAAGAGCACGCCTCGCTTCTCAGAACGATGAGCTTTGTAAAAATTGACACGTTTCAGGCGGGACATAGAGGAGCAACAATAATGTACAGTATGTGGAAAATAATGTTTTTTTTAACCTTAAACCGCATTAACACATTGCATTACACCAAATACACAAAATAATGTTCTTTTTTAGCAATGCTATATGGCCCCTTTATTATTTTTTGGAAACTGATACTTTTTTTCTGGATTCTTTGATAAATAAAAAGTTAAAAAGAACAGTGTTGATTCAAAATAGAATTTTTTTTTTTCAATATACACTACTATTCAAGTTTGGGATCAGTCTTTTTTTTTCTTTTCTTTTTTTTTAAGAAATTAATACTTTTATTCAGCAAGGATGTGTTAAATGGATAAGACGTGATTAAGACTTATGTTGTTAGAAAAGATTTGTATTGTGAATAAATTCTGTTCTTTTTTAACCTTTTATTCTTCAAAGAATCAAAGAAAAAGTATCACAGGTTCCAAAAAAAATATTAAGCAGCACAACAGTTTCAACACTGATAATAAATCAGCATATTAGAATGATTTCTGAAGGCTCACGTGACACTGAAGACTGGAGAAATGGCTAAAGTATATTATAATATAAACCAATATTAGAAATTGCAATAATATTTCATAATAATAATATTATCTTTGATCAAATAAATACAGCCTTGATGAGCATAAGAGACTATATTGTGTGTGGGTGTGTATTACATTATATTTTTCACTTTTTTATTCAAATTTTCACGTCTTTATTTTGATAATTATTTAAAATGAGATTTTTTTTTTTTTTTTTTTTTTTTTAGGAACGAAAGACAAAAACAAGGAATTCACTTCCTTCTCAAACTTTTGTACCCCACAATACATCAATGTATATGTGAGTGCAACAACTTTCTTGCCCCCCTGCTCCACTATGAAAACATGTTGTTGTGCACTCCAACTACAATATTTATGTTGTATGTCAGGCACGTATCCTCACACAAACCATTGTTTCCTGCTCTTGACAGCTAGATTGGCTTTTTTCGGTCAGGTTGATAATGTTGAGAGACAGAAGTGTCTTTGTGTTTGAAGGAGCAGCGCTCATTCTCTTTCTCTGGCTGGCACTTTCACAGTGGACTTCTCAAGTGTCACCCTGGTCTTGCAGCGGAAAGATGTCCTCTTCTCTAGACAAACTGCAAGGCTTGATAGACGAGGACTCTTTAATGAGGTAGTATGTGCATGGAAATGCACTCACATTCATTTTGTGGCTCTTTGCATTACAGCCCAGATATTACCATGTAATGGGCAGATGAAAAGGGCACTGTAATTTTGGTCTCATTGGATAGATTGCGGCTTCTGTGATTGAAGGTGTCCCTGCGGTTCTAGTGTTACTTATCCCAACTAATCATGAGGCTTATGTGCGTTTGTGTCAGACAGTGTCAGACAGCATGCAGACAGTAAAACGCATCAAAGATGCTTCATAAAGTAATAGACCATCGATTCCAAACCTTCTTTACAATTCTCGTTCCATTAACTGTTCTTTTAACGATTTGGGAAAAAAAGAAATGCTGTTTCATTGACAAATTATAATCTTTTTAATAATACATTTAAAATAATTTCTTCAAATGGTGTGTTTGCACAGTTCATAACACTTTATTTAAGTGTCCTTGATCACATATAACATGTACTTTAGTAATATCAGTAAATTATGCATAATTACAAACAACTGTTCCCAAAACCAAACCTAATAAATATAACCTAATTATATAGTAGGTACGTGTTAATTAATATTACTCAGTACTTATTTGTATAATTATACTGTAACAAGTATATCCACTTTATTCAAAATAAAGTGTATCAAAATGTTTTTCAAATCCTGCAATTGGCCTTAAAGGGATAGTTCACCCAAAAATGTAAATTTTGTCATTAATTACTCACCCTCATGTCGTTCCAAACCCCTAAGACCTTTATTCATATTTGGAACACAAATTAAGATATTTTTGATGAAATCCGAGAGCTTTCTGACCCTTCATAGACAGCAATGCAACTGACATGTTCAAAGACCAGAAAATAGTAAGGACATCATTAAAATAGTCCATGTGACATCAGTGGTTCAACCGTAATGTTATGAAGTTACAAGAAGTTTTAATTTTTGCGTGAATTAGCCGTTTTAAGATATATATATAGAAATACTCAATAAACGTGGTAACATTTAATTTGTTTTAGAACATTTTTATAAAAAGTGTGGGTTTAATGATCTTTTTAGTGGCTTTTTAGTGAATCAAAAACATAGTGTTTCCTGAACAAATGACTCTTTTTTTGTGAAGCTGAGTCATTCTTTTGGAAGTCCCTTTTGGATTTGCTGTATGGTTTTGATTCACTGAAGAAAACAGGCTTATAAGAGTCATTCATTCAGGAATCAGACTGTACCGGTTGTGCTATTTATTTTTGATTCACTAAAAAAGTCAGTTATTTGGGAATCAAACTGTACTAATTGCAATGTATGGTTTTAATTCACTAGAAAGAACTAGCTCTCATAAGAGTCATTTGTTAGGGAATCTGACTGTTTCTTGCTATAGGTTCAGATACATCCTCACTGCAGAATAATGCATGTGCAATACCATTAACAGATCCAAACATCATTTAGAGCTGGTATTTTTAAAACAATGAAACTGTTTCTGAATAAAAATTATGTCACACAATTCTGTGTGACATTTAACAGTATAAAATATAGTATATCCTATTATAAACATTAGAAATGAGAATGTGTAATACCATTTTATGAAAGTAGATTACAAAATGGCAAACATCAAAGGAGATGATGTTTCTTTCTTTCTTTTCAGATGTGTGAAAAGATGAAATGGCTTGACCTTCAGTCGATTTATGAAAAATGTCAATTAAATTATTGGAACGAGAAATGTTTCAGAGACTTTACCTTTGTTAGGGACGCTCACTCCAGGCCTATTAATTAATTGACATTGCTTTGAACTTCCCCTTTGTGTTGTGCGTGAATGATCCAGCCGTTTAATGGCACAACCTCTTTCCCCAGTTGTCCTGTTTGACTCGATGCCTGCACTTAGTCCTTCTTTAACATACAGCCCTAATCATCTCTCTCCTATCAATTTGGATGTTGGCCTTGATTAGTTGTGTATGACTTCTCTGCTGAACCTCATGGGCCTGGGCTTGAGGTCTCAGATTAATTAAGGTTCCTGTACAGTCCTCTGCAATGATATCTCAGGCAGAACGGCTTTTTGCTGTCTTAAATTTTCTTTACTGCCCCCAGCTTGGCTCAAATTCTTTAAAGACTTGAATGCAAGATGACAGTGCACTTAGCTAGATATTTTTGCATAAATGCATAGAAAGTCTATGCTCAAGTGCATTCACAATGCATTTTACTATAATATCATACATTAAAGAAATGATGATATAGTGAAATAAGATATATCTATAAAGCAAAGCAAGTTATTGCATTTGGATACAAAATCAACACTTTTTTTTTACTGATGCACATTTATAAGTTATACACAATAAGAACAGTAATGTTTAATAATATTGACTGTATTTTTGTCATTTGAAGCTAAACCTGTCTTATTTCTCTTTTTGTTCCACTGACGTTGATCTTTCTGATGGTTGATTTGCAAGACTGGTTTTAGTGAGATGTTGGTCAAAAGCTTTTTAATAGGATGAGCAATCAAAACTAAGGCTTAGAGATTTGTATATATAAACAACAAGTTTTCTGAGGCTCGACATGACTCACTAATAATGAAAAGGTTGGCACAGGCACAGATGCTGTTTAGGCATGGGCGTATTTCAGGCCTCTCCTTGGGAACAGCTGGAGCTCATGATATGAGCAATGTGCTGGATTCTTCAGACTGAAGTTGGAGATGCTACTTGGAAAAACTTTTCCAAACATACTTTTAATTACAATATCATCATCTCAGGTGGATGGAGACATTTTCTGCCTCTGTTTTAAGCATCCAAGGCATTTTTGTCACTTTCGGTTGCATTTTTGCCCTGAGCCCTGCTCCAAGAATTAAGCCAGAAGTTGACATGTCGGGTTGTTTAAAAACACAGCGACGTTTTCAGTGTGCCACTGTGTTTATTATATGCTAAGTCGACCTACGCATGGCTTATAGTTGTCCCTGCATAGGATTAAGTCATTTAACATTGAAAAAACGGCATTTTAACATTTTGCTTTTGTTTGTTTCTCGGCTTGAATACAATCTGCTCTTCTTCTGTCTTTCCCTTATTGACTGCTCTGTTTTGCTTCAAAGAAACTTTTCATCGCGATGGCACCGCACATGGCAGCCACTGTGCTTAGCTCTCCAGTTGTTTTAGTGTTTTTGTTAGTTTTTCCTGTTTTTTGTTTTGCAAACACGATCAGTTTTACCAGGGAAGAACGAATACTCGAAAACCGGTAGAAGATTTTGTGGGTCAGCAGAACACACCACAAAATCTTCTACCGGTTTTCGAGTATTCGGACGTTTTGCTGAACGTTATAGTTGGCGGAGCAGCGGCGCTGATCAAACGCTTCAGGACGCGCAGACGGATTGCCTAGCATCCATCTGGCGAATCTCCGCTCTCTACCCAACAAAACGGACGAGCTCCTTCTGCTCTCCCGGACAAACAGGGATTTTTTAAACTCTGCTGCTCTGTGTTTCACGGAAACCTGGCTGAACGACACCATTCCGGACAGCGCGCTTCATCTTCCGAGCAGATCGCGAGGCAGAATCAACGTGGAAATTGCGCGGCGGCGGGACATGCTTTTACATTAATGAAAGGTGGTGTACAGATGTAACTGTGTTAAAGAAGATGTGCTGTTCTGATCTAGAAACGCTCTTCATTAACTACAAGCTTTTCTACTCGCCGCGGGAGTTTTGCTCGTTCATTCTCGTGAGTGTTTGCATTCCTCTGCAAGCGCACGTGAGCTCCGCTTTACAGAAACTCGCTGATCTGATCACAGAGACAGAACAACAACACCCGGACTCTGTTTTAATCATTCTTGGGGACTTTAATAAAGCCAATCTCTCCCGTGAACTGCCAAAATACAGACAGCACATCACATGTCCCACCAGAGACAGTAATATACTGGATCACTGTTACACAGCGATAAAGGAGGCATATCACTCTGTTCCACGGGCAGCTTTAGGACTCTCTGATCACTGTTTAGTTCATCTCATACCGACCTACAAGCAGAAACTTAAATCTGTTAAACCTGTAGTAAAGACTGTAAAGAGATGGACCAAAGAAACAGAGCGGGTTTTACAAGCCTGTTTCTATTCGACTGATTGGAGTGTTTTTGAAACTGCCGCCACCGATCTGGACGAGCTCACAGAGACTGTAACTTCATATATCAGTTACTGTGAGGATATATGCATTCCTACCAGGACTTATTTAACATTCAACAATGACAAGCCATGGTTTACAGCAAAACTCAGACATCTTCGTCAAGCCAAAGAGAATGCCTACAGAAATGGGGATAGAGCCTTGTACAATCAGGCCAGGAACACACTGAACAAGGAGATTAAAGTGGCTAAAAGGACCTATGCAAAAAGGTTAGAAGATCAGTTCACTTCGGATAACCCAGCTTCAGTGTGGAAAGGTCTGAAAGCCATCACCAACTACAAAACACCATCCCCCAGCACTGAGGCGAATCAACAACATGCTGAAGACCTGAATGAGTTCTACTGTAGATTCGAAACCCCCCACACCCATTCTGACCATCTCTCTACACAACCGTTAACGCCTCCAGCAACCCCCCTCTCCCCCCCTCCTCCACTGCAGATCAGTGAAGATGATGTGCGCCAGGTCTTCAGAAAGAACAAAAGAAGAAAAGCACCAGGCCCAGACGGTGTGACACCAGCCTGTCTGAAAACCTGTGCTGACGAGCTGGCCCCCATCTTTTCACAAATCTTCAATAGATCTCTGGAGTTGTGTGAAGTCCCTGTCTGCTTCAAACGCTCCACCATCATCCCCGTCCCAAAGAGCCCCAAGATAACAGAACTTAACAACTACAGACCTGTGGCACTAGCGTCTGTCGTCATGAAGTCATTTGAAAAACTGGTTCTGGCTTATCTGAAGGACATCACAGGACCCCTACTGGACCCCCTGCAGTTTGCTTACCGAGCAAACAGGTCCGTGGATGATGCAGTCAACATGGGACTGCATTACCTCCTGCAACACCTGGACAAATCAGGGACTTATGTGAGGATCCTGTTTGTGGACTTCAGCTCGGCCTTCAACACCATCATTCCAACACTCCTCCAGACCAAACTAACCCATCTCTCTGTTCCTAGCTCTATCTGTCAATGGATCACCAGCTTTCTGACAGATAGACAACGGCTAGTGAGAATGGGGAAATTCATGTCAAACAGCCGCATCATCAGCACTGGCGCCCCTCAGGGATGTGTTCTCTCCCCACTGCTCTTCTCCCTCTACACCAACGACTGCATCTCTAGAGACCCCTCTGTCAAGCTCCTGAAGTTTGCAGATGACACCACACTCATCGGCCTCATCCAGGATGGTGATGAGTCTGCTTACAGACAGGAGGTTGAGCAGCTGGCTGTCTGGTGCAGTCTAAACAACCTGGAGCTCAACACGCTCAAAACTGTAGAGATGATAGTGGACTTCAGGAGGAACCCCCCTGCTCTCTCCCCACTCACCATCATGAACAGCACTGTGGCAGCAGTGGAGACATTCAAGTTCCTAGGGTCCATCATCTCCCAGGACCTGAAGTGGGACACTCACATTGACTCCATTGTAAAAAAGGCCCAACAAAGGTTGTACTTCCTTCGCCAGCTGAGTTTAACCTGCCACAGGAGCTGCTGAAACGGTTCTACTCAGCCGTCATCGAGTCTGTTCTGTGCACATCAATAACTGTCTGGTTTGGCTCAGCTACAAAATCATACACCAGAAGATTACAGAGAACGATTCGGACTGCCGAAAGGATTATTGGTGCTCCCCTGCCCACCCTTCAAGAACTGTATACATCCAGAGTGAGGAAAAGAGCTCAGAAAATCACTCTGGATCCCTCACATCCAAGCCATCCCCTCTTTGAACTCTTGCCATCTGGTCGGCGCTACAGAGCACCAAATACCAGGACAGCCAGGCACAAGAACAGTTTCTTCCCCCAGGCAATCTATTTAATGAACAGTTAAATGATCCCCCCATTATGCATTAACAATGTGCAATAACCTAATATTTGTTACCACCTCCATCTTACCACATCCCTGCTTTTCATTCTATTCTATTCCATTTTATCATCTATAGCACAACTGTACATACCACTTATTTATCTCTCAATTTATTTTTTCAAATTTTTGTCTATTTATATTTACATGTGTATTTTTTTATTCTCATTATATTTTTATTGTCTTTGTGCTGTTGTTGTCTCTGTGTACTGGAAGTTTATGACACAAAAACAAATTCCTTGTATGCACAAGCATACTTGGCAATAAAGCTCTTTCTGATTCTGATTCTGATTCTGAGAAAACAGACTAAATCACAAACTGAATGGCAGTTTCCACCAGCCTGAGAACAAGAAGTTGCTTGACTTCTTCCCCCTCAGATCAGCAGCCTCTGAACTTGTGCACTTCCCAGGAGTGTAAGACTGATGTGAACTGGACATCGACTCCATTGCTTAGTCGCCCTGATCACTTCACGGCGGCCAACTGGTTGGTTTCTCTTATGGGCAGTTACTGTGCCAGAGAGGTGATGGATGGCTTTAATGAGTGCGAGCGGCCCCTCGGAGAGCTCCCTCATCCTAGCCGAGGTGAACAGAGAAATTTTGCAACCGTAAGATTCAGTCAATCTGACAGTGGAAAACATTCCTCTTCCTCTACACAGAGAGAGCGACATGGCATTTTGCCATGAAGACAAGACTGTGTGGTTTTGATGTTAACATGGGACACATGGGTCATTCCTGCTATGCAATGCATCTTAATCGCTAGAATTTTTTTTTTCGTATAAATGAATATGACTATGTGTTTTTAAAGAAGTATTTTTTTTATGAAAGCTCAGGCATTTGAAGTTTATATTTTTGATTTATAATTAATAAAGTGCTATGGTTAGCCATTGATCAGTAATAGATTGAGAGCTTACATGAGACCAACAGTTGAATTATTTTTAACAATATTTTGATATATCTATCAAACTGATTTCTAAGGAAGCCTGTTTCCACCTCAGAGTAAAAAAAAATACAAAATAAATAAGTTTTGACTTTATTTCTTGTAATCACAGCTCACAATAGCGACTTTTTCACACAATTGCTATATTATCACAATATGATTTTATATCTTATTTATTTCTTTTTTTTCTTCTTCTTCTTTTTTTTTCAGGCAAAAACTGGCTTCCATACATTTCTGTAGTTATTTCTTACAGGATTATTTCCAACAGATTAGCTGATACAAAAGTTTGTGGTCAGTAATATTTTTTTAAAAATGTTTTTGAAGCCTTATGCATTCCAGTGCTGCATTTATTTGAACAAAAAATACAGTAATATTATGAAATATTATTACAGTTTAAAATACCTGTTCTATTTGAATATGAAGAGTTTATTTGCAAAAACAGATAACTTCATTTTTTTTTTCAAAAATCATGTTTTTTTTATGTTTTTATTGTTTTATTGTTAGTTAACTGTATTCTTTTGTTATTTTTTAACCTAATCAAAATAACCCAACTGCAGTTTGATTGACATTTAATTGGAATGCACAATGAAAAAACATGATTTTTTGAAAATTGTTAAAAACTGAGTTATCTGTGTTTGCAAATGAACTCTTCATATATATTAAAATTTAATTTATTCCTGTGACGCAAAGCATGATGTCACATGATTCTTCAGAAATCATTATACTATGCTGATTTGGTGCTCAATAAATGCTTTTCTTATTGTCAGCGTTGCAAACAGTTTTGCTGCTTATATATATATATATATATATATATATATATATATATATATATATATATATATATATATATATATATATATATAGGATTCTTTGGTGAATAAAGTAAGTTCAAAATAACTGCACTAATTTGAAAAAGAAATATTTTGTAACATTTTTAAAAAATTTCAAGCAAGGACACATTAAATTAATCAAAAATACTGTCACTTTTGATCAATTTAATGCACCCTTGCTTTATAAAAGTATTCATTTCCTTTTTAAAAAACACAAACTGACCACACACATTTACACAGAAAATAATGTCTCTTCCTGGAGGATGTTTAATATTTATTCCAGAATATTTTACCCAGAATATTATATAATATATGATGGAGACATGAAAATGTACTGCTTAATAGGAATAATCCATGTATGCACATACAGTGTACAAAATCAGCTTTTATTCAAAATTACTTCCATTCACTTCATATGAAGATAGGTGGGTGATAGAGGATCAGACATGTATTCAGGATCACAGATCCACTTATGCAAATCTGCATGTTAACAAGACACACTTGAGATGGCCTGCAGGCTTCTCATGGCTCATTTTGAGCGGCCGGCGTGTGGATTGACAAGGCCTTGTTTCAGTCAGACAGCACGAGCACTGCATAACAACACTCCGGGAGAACGGTCGAGGTCGCGGCTCCACACACAACACTGAGTGGCTGGCATGTAACTTTGGGTTATAAATGTTTCTTCCAAGAACTTAGATTATGCCACAAGTGTCACTGCTGTCTGTCTTGAAAGAGATTGCAGCTTGCTTCTCCATTTGAAACGCATGTTAAAAAATCTCCATCTCCAAGCTTGAGGATCATAGAAAGCCCAGCTTTGATTCTGCTCTACCAATCTCTGCCATTTCAGTCTTTCTCCCAGAAGGTTTATGCAGGACCTTCAAAAGCTGCTGGAAGTTCTTTGGCTCCATTGTGGAGTTGATGGGAAAGGAGGAGATGAGACGCTTCGATCTGGAACTCTGTGGTGCATCAGACACTACAAAGCCGAATGGTCGGAGTGAGGAGGCAGCCGCGGGCTCGAGATTTCTACAGATCTCTCTGTTCTTGACTCCTTTGTGTGATTGTTGCTTTCATCTATGGACTCCTGTGACACTGGGGGCATGGTTATGAATATCACGGGTGCACTTATGAGTGTTATGAACTCAAGGCAGAAGAGATGTTGCTGGTAAGACTGTGAATATTTGATTCCTCCCTCCAGATTTTCGTCTCATTCTTGTAGTTGGGTTTTGTGCCGGTGCCAAGCAGTGCATGCTCACTGCTGGTTTGATGATTGAGGACACAGGCATTTGAGTGTGAAACTGTCGTAGCATGTTATGGCCTGAGGGTGCTGTTGTTTTTAGCCTTTATCTGCGATTCATGGGAGTTCGGAACAGAGGCTGCATCCCAAAACCTGAAAAAAGCCGTCTTCACAAGCACTGTAGGTAGGCATTCCTGTGGTAGGAAGGCATTAACACACATATGAATTCAATGTTTGCATAACATCCTGTCTGAAAGATGCTCTCACATCGGTTTTTGAAGATAGCATAGATGTATCCATTAGATAAAATAGCAACAAAAATGCAACTAAATATAATTGATTTAAAAGAAAATGTACTTTTCTAATGCAATTCTCAAAAATACAAAATTGTTCAAAACAGACAGCACACAAACATTTCTATGAAGAATTGTCCAAAGCAAGTCAACTCAGCCTTATTTATATATAGCACTTCATACAATAGAGATTGTCAAAGCAGCTTTACATTGTTAAACAGGAAAATAGCGTCAATAATGCAAACAAAATTCAGTTATGCAGTAAAGCAGCTCTAAAAAGAGGACAAAAGTAAACAGTCAATATTTCATTTAAAGTCAGTTCATCGTTGATTCAGTCCAGCTCAGTTCAGTTTCCTTCAAATAGTGTCTCTGCAATCAAGTCGTTAATATTCCTAAAAATTAAGTGTCCCCAAATAAGCAAGCCAAAGGTGACAGAAATGGAGAAAAAAACCTTGGTAGAAAGCGGGCTCAGTTGGCGGGCCAGTTCTCCTCTGGCCAGACGAACCAACGTGGTGTTTTTCATCGTGGTCGTTGCTGAGGTTTTGTGCCAATGGCCGTATAGTTGATGAGGCCTTCACTGGGGATCTGTCTTTGGGGCTCATCTAGTTGACATGGTCTCTGCTGACATTCAGGGCTATAGAGTTGTCTCCACCATCTGATCTGGATACGGACTGGATCCGGGTGACTGCAGTGACCATCTGATCTGGATACAGACTGGGTCCGGGTGGCTACGGTGACCTCGGAATAAGAATGAAACAGACTAATATTAGCATAGATGCCATACTTCTTACGATATAACAAGTGCATCAGGTGTTACTGACATTGTTATTGTTAGTGAACACCATCAGAATGAGACGTGGCCTTTTTGGGACTAATTTAACAGACACTTCAAACATTACAATTACACTACCTTTTCTTTACATATTGCAAGACTGTCAAAGTAAATAACTTACCACAATTCGACCACACGAAAGAAGAATGCATAATCCATTAAATAGTCCCGTGCTGACACATTTTGAAGAAGTCTCATCTGCTCACCAAATATTTCAAAATATTTAAATGTTTTTATATATTTTTAAACCAATTAAAATTCTGGTACATTCAAAGATGGTACATTTATTATTCATGCAATAGTCAAGTGTTCACGTACCTGAATAATATCTGCATGCACAATAATGAAAAGTAACGTTACACACATAAGGGCCTCCATACAGCAGAGTCTGATGTGGCAGGTGGAACTGGAACTGACTTCATGAACTGCCCTGAAACACAATTGAAAAACGATTATCATAAATATAAATAAATCACAATGCTCATTTTGGCTTCTGTCAGACTGATATTTAGTCTTTACTGAACCATTTCAGTGTGCTTTTTTAAATTCTCTTTAAATTGTAAACGCCTCTCACAGGCTCGCGTGAGCATCCAGGATCCACAACAAAGCCTATTTTAGCAAAGTATTCTATAGTCTTTGATTTTACTACAAGAACAAACACTTCACACCTTATAAAGTTTTGAAAATATTAAATATATTATTGTAAAGTTACGTGTTTTAGTGACCAATTTAAACAACTAAAAGGGATAACCATAAATTTACCTCAGACTGTAACTTATCTTGAACCACCTCACGCGCAAATAAACCAAGAGGGATAGCCTATGTAAAATAACAAAGAGGGGAATTTGAAATCTTATTAATGCAGAACAATATAAATTTAGTGTGAAATTTAACATTACATGGACAAAACGACGAATAAAAGTAGATTTATAATGCTTACCTTTGGCTTAGCACCCATCCGTCTGTCTGTCAGATGACCGTTGAATTTCAAACTGCAGTGTGTCATGTTAGTGAAGGCCGCTGAGTCTCATCCTCTGTAGGTTTTATAAAGTGTCCTCAACGTAGAATAAAGTGAGTTACATACAGAATCTATCGCGGTGGTATTATCTTCAGTCTTGAGTAATATACAGAATTAATATCTTCAGTCTTCGCGGTTGCTTGTGCCATCATGTTTAACTTAACTTAACTTAAGTCCCTTCAGAATGAGACAAGTTCATTTCACGGCTAATTTCAGAGGGTTTATTTTGCTTCGGTTACCATATGACAACACTTTAAGCATTACCATTACAGTGTTTTTGCTTACATATTTATAGACTGTAGACTAGAAAAATCATGTTTTTTCATTGTGCATTCCAATTAATCCCAATCAAGCTGCAGTTGGGTTATTTTGATTAGGTTAAAAAAGAACTAAAAAATACAGCTAAATAAAACAATGAAACACAGTAAAAAACATTATAACAATAAAAAACATGAATTTTTTTATGTTGTTTTGTGTGTGTGTGTGTGTGTATGTGTATGTGTATATATATATATATATATATATATATATAACATCAGTGCTGTCAAATGATTAATCACATCCAAAATAAGTTTTTTATTTACATAGTGTATGTGTAGTATGTATATTTATTATGTACACATTAATACACACACATACAGTATATATTTTGAAAATATTTACATGTATATGCATTTATATATTTATATTCTTATTTATATTATGTATAAATATATTTAATATATAAACATATTTTTCTTAAATATATACATGCATGTGTTTGTATTTATATATATACAAAATAAATACACAAATTATACACACATATATTATGTAAACAAAAACTTTTATTTTGAATGTGATTTAAACGCGATTAATCATTTGACAGCACTTTTTATTTATTTATTTATTTAATGGGTCACACTATGTGCAGTGTGAGGACCAAACCAAATCTCCATGTTCTCTTATGAGAACCAGGCTGAAAAACTAATGTGCACCTCTGTCTATAACACATGCACAAAGGAGCCACATGTTCGACCTTTTCATTGGACACAAAGAAATTAAGTTTATTGAACTTAATTGCAATGCTTTAAGTAACAGAATGTAATAAAAACTTGATCAAACTGAGTAATGTCAACAGAGCAGAAACAAATAAGTAAGATTAACGTAATTTAAGGTAACAGTGCATCATCTTTTACAGTGTGTGTGCATATGTGTGTGTGTGTGTATATATATATATATAAAAAATTAAAATTGCAAAAAAAAGTAATTGAAGTAAAATAAAATTAAAATTGTATTTTATATTGTTTGTATTATATAAAAATGTATGCAAGTAAAAATGTATGAAAATATAAAATTGTACAATACAAAAAATAATACAATATACATAATATATAATGCAATCCATAATAATGCAATAATAATACATATATAATAATATAATTATATAATTAATTTTATTTATATATATATATATATATATATATATATATATATATATATATATATATATATATATATATATATATATATATATTTAAAAAATAAAATAAAATAAAAGTAAAATTTAATTTATATTATTTGTATTATATAAAAATGTATATAATTATAAAATAGTGTAATAATTTTATTGTATTGTATTTTATTTTTAATAATACAATATAACATGAAGTATTGTATTTTTAAATTTCTCAGTTTCTATATACTTGTATATGTATTATAAATTAAATTTAGAAAAGAGTAAAATATTCATTTTTTATTTCATTTTTATTATTATTGTCATTTTAAATATTGAAAATATATTTTGTAAAACAATAAACTATATAAACTTCATATCTATCTATCTATCTATCTATCTATCTATCTATCTATCTATCTATCTATCTATCTATCTATCTATCTATCTCTCTGTCTATCTACACATACATATATAATATTTATAAAAGATATGTATTTTTATATATAATTGTATAATTTATATATTTATATTTATTTATGTGTAATATTTGTTTAGTTTTGAGAAGTATTCTTTTTTTTTTTTTTTTTCTCGAATACTTTGAATACATGAAATTTATTCATTTTATGTCTGGCTTTTATTTTGGGAGGCCGCTATATGCAGAAAGAAAAAAAAATATTTTCTCTTGGTTACAAATGCAGACAAAATATAAAATTCCCCAGCAAACTTTTGAGTGAATTGTGTGTTCGCTTTGGGCCCTGTGAGCCAACAAAACCCCGCAGATCTAACAAGCAGAGAGCAAGCGGGACCTGAGTTGCCAAGCGCCTCTTTCTGCCGGCTAATTAGCTCTTCACTGGGCTTCCCATGAATCTCCACCGGACCACTGTCATAACATGGCCTTGTTAGTTCCTGGTGATGGTTTATCTGTGGCATTTATATTGCTCTCCTAATTGAATAAAGAAGGGGTCTCAGCATGTGGGATTGTTTTCAGGGCTAAGGTGACAGTGTTGTATAAGCAGTGTCCTGTAGGTACAGTGTTTGTACAACACACAGGTGGGTGGCTGACTATGTAGACACTTTCTGTGAACTCATAGTCATGTGAGAGTCTATTTGTGTTTCTTTTGTTTGATATTGGCAAATAGAGTAGCCATGCCTGAAGATATACTAGAAGTTGTTGAAGTGGGAAGGTGCATTCAGTTGGCTTTTCCTTCGACATGCGTGAAAAATAGACTCATGGGATCACGCAATGTTTGTGCAAATGTTGGTGAGTCATTTCAAATCAGCCTTTGTTTGCTGTAATTGTCTCTGCATGTATTGTTGTGTTGTTTGGCTTGTAAATCCAGAAGGTACAGTACAGTCAGCTGGAAATATGGTTGTTGTTATCTTACTGATGCTGATTTACTTATGCCAATAACAGTAATATTTATGTTTTCTTCAAATCGAACATTCTCTGCTTCAGCTAAAACAGTGTTAGTAGACTTACAGTGTTGGAGAGTCCTTCAAAATGTCATACCTACAGTGGTGGTGTACCTACAATTGCGGTCAATCATTCAGCCAGTGAAACACTTCAATCTTAGGAAAATGATATGTAACTTAGTATGCTGAGACGGTATGACACATTGAACAGACCGAAGTAGGGCTGCACTGTTAATCAAAATCAAACCAAAATCAGAGCGGGTTTATTTGTTTATTCGCAGTAAATGCTGCCCCACAGGATCTCTTTGAGTTTGAGTCACTAAAGTGCATTTAGGAACACAACATGCACTAAACAATTTTCCCAAACGTGTTCAAATTCCAAATTCAGCAGCATAGCATCGGTCATAAAAGGAGGAGCGGGGCTGGGGGGAGTGTGTGTTTCCTCCACTTGTCCAATGCAGTTGTTTGTGTAATAAACATATTTTAACATTCGGCTGCTGTGTGAACAAAAAAAAGTATTACCGGCCACTCGTACAATGACTGGCGGTGGAGTGAAAGAATGTGCAAGTGCTAATCATCTACTGGGCAAACATGACTTCATTAATATTCATGAGCCAAGTTAATAAGGTTTTTAATGTACCCCCTCACTTTTCAGATCACTCCTACGCCCCTGGTCAGATTGAATATGGCATCTAGTCCAAGTAAAGTCTGTATACTTCCATTCCACACTCCCTGACATTTTACTGTAGCATGTCTGAGGAAAAAATCACCTTTTCCGGTCAAGAGGATAAGAGCATAACTATTGTAAATCACATAAAAAGAGTTAGACAAATAATAAAAGGATAAGTGAGGTGAAAATCTTCTTCGTCTTCGAAGCTTTTGTACAAGATTAGACCAGAGCTATGGTATTGCGTCATGGATTCTTTCTGTGTCCATGCCTGACCCCCTCCACCTTGATGAAAATGGCTCTAATGCCTGGATGACGAGGCACAAAAGGAGCTTTTGTATCCCGTGGCTCCCATGGGCAGCCTGGCAGTACAGTGACTGGAACTTGGTGCGGTCTAGTGGGAGACACCCCAGAGATATGACACGGCTCACTAACGCTACCTGACAGCGTAGCCACAAAGAGCGCCTTGTTCTGTAAACAAAGACCTAGGCTGATATAGAATGAGTGTGTGGGGGGTTTCAGTGAGTGTTAGTGTGTGAGAATGTCATCAAAATAACAATGGACACGTCCATGTAGATGATTGGCTAATGTCCTGATCTCTCCTGCTGCTCTGCATGTATGAGGACACACAATGAGAGCTACAGGCATTTTGTATGAACTGCAAGCATGCAGAATTTTTCTAGGGAACTTGGAGCACGTTCCTGCGTGCTACTGTACAATACTTGATGAAGGATGAAGCAAAGCTATTGTGGCCTGACCTAAATTCCTCCCGTTTTACAATGTTCAAAGAATTACACAGTGTAGCTCTTGTGTAGACCTTGTTGTACAACTTAATTTGAAAACAATCACTAGCTTTGAAAGCCTTCCCCGCATAAAAAGCCCTTGTTCGGCATGGTTTTTATTTATGAGTGAACGCAAATTATACTTTTTGTACAAGAAGTGCATTTTGAATGCCACATTTAAAATGGCCCTCACAGATCTCAGTTTCTGTGTGTTAAAAATGTAATTTTTAAATTCTCATTTGTAAGTCGCTTTGAAAATGTCTGCTAAATGAATAAATGTAAATGTAAAAATTTCAAGAAATAGTTCACCCAAAAATGAGAATTCTGTCATCATTTACTCACCCTCAACTTACCAACATTCTTCAGAACATCTATATTTGTAGTAGTAAATTGTGTAAATTTAAATTATGTAAATTGACGATTTTCATACAGTATATGGGAGAGCATGGAAGCCATGTAAATGTAGCCGATCTGAATATTTAAAGGTGTATTTCTGCCATCAATTGTTTTGCGTGTTCAGGTTTTCTGACACATCTTTAAAGGACAAAGTTTTCGAAAAAGTAGTCGAATAAATGTGCCATTAGTCGACTAATCACGTTTATATTATTTGGGGTGGGGACCTAAACCATAATGAGCCTTTAATATATAGCCTGTTCTACGCTCAAGTGCCAACGCTATCTCACGACTAATTCATACATATTTTACGAGGTGGCTAAATTGTATGAATTCGTATGACCTCACTTGTACAATTTTGTACAATTTCTGTGAGGGGTAGGTTTAGGGGTGGGGTTATGTGTGGTCTTTCATATGAATTCCTACGAATTTGCCACCTTGTAAAATGCGTACAATTTTTCACAAATCATATAAATTCGATACCGCACATAAAGCTTTCTGCAAAGCATATGTAATGACTATACGGCAAAAGTAATGTTTTTTCGAATTAATTGGTTCATTTTAAGGTAGACATTTCTAGTTTTCTGTAGATATATTCCTCACGTCTGTAAGGCAATTAGCCTGAGTTTTTTTTTTTTTTAATAGTTTTATTTATTTAAATAACAAAAATATGAGTAAATATCTCAAAAGAATATTAAAAGTATGTTGCAATAATATAATCATAAAAATGTTAGTAGTAGTAAAATAAGTACAAGTAGTAGTAAAATATAAGTATAAGTTAGTGTGTTTTTATTAGGATTAGAACAGTGGTTCTCTAAAGAGCCTTAGCAAAATTCCTGTTGGGCCCCAATACATCCTAAAAATTTTTTAAATGTAGTTATATTAACATAATCCTAATTAAAATGATATAAAACACACTAAAATGAAAATGAACAATAAACTGAAATCATATTTTGTGGTTTGTTTTTATTGCAACAGAGTTAGCTTAGATAGGAGGGCCTGGACAAAGTGGGGCCTTGGAGTCAAAAAGATTGAAAACCACTTGGTCAGAATCAACATTTTGATCAAGCATTCTAAAATACAGTTTATTACTACGATTCAAATATGATTCATTTGCTTCACCTCTTTGTGTGATTTATAACCTCCTGTGTGATACTGACCACATTCCCAGTGCGTTTCATGCTCTCGAGCTGCTGATTATTTCCAGGTGTGGATGGCTGGAGCCGGTGATGTCAGTGTAAGTGTAAGTCTGGGGGGGCTTCTCTCCACTCGTCCTGCCTCTCCTTTGAGGTCTCACAGTATGACTCACATAGCCTCCCTAGCGGTCCCAACTGACCTCATTCAGCATAGTTCAGCACTTCATACTGCAGCTCAGTACGCACTCGGGCTGGACCAAGACACTCCCTAATGAACTGCAGCAATAAATCATGTTTTACACTATTGGAAATGAACGCTGCAGAATGAAAAAGTCAGACACACTGTAATGTCTGGCTAAACAGCCATAGAGGTGGAATTAATACCAGAAATCTAAATGAAAATGATGGGCCTCTTGAGCACATTTAGATTGGAGCAAATTAGGATGCGTCGAAGTCGACCAATGAAATGAGGCTAATCTGCAATCACAGTGGGCCATCCATTTCATTCCCCGAGAGAGAGAATTGCTTGGGGAGAGACTTGTTTTGATTACCTTGCATTCGAAATTAGCCAGAGATAGCATAACATGTTTGTATTTATTCTGTCTTGAGGCACAAATGGTGTTTCTCTCGAGGTCAGATGAAGTATTCGTCTTTTCAGTTGGACTGAAACATTGAATTTAGAGTGAAGTTCATGTTCATTCCTACTGACTTAGTATTTGGTTTGTCCCTCTTTTTGCTTTAATGACAACAAAGCATAAAATAGTTCGAAGAAAAATTCAAAATATTTCTTATTCCTTTTCAAGATCTGAACGCTTCCTGTTTACTTAACAATGACCAGGGGCCAGTCTGAGAAAGAGTTTCAAGTCCACTGCTGCATTTTCATTGATCTTGTACGTTTTTTTTTTAATATGATTTTCAAAAATAAACATATGTTATATTATAATATATTATATCATAATAAAATATCATGTTTTATTTTTGTTGGAAAAAAAAACATTTTAATGAAAAAAAAACAATATACTGTTTTTTTTTTTTGTTTTTTTTTTTGTTTTTTTTAGCAAATATAAAAATGCGTTGTTGAAAATGGCTGCACTGCCAAATTAATGTATTTTCATTCATCTATTTTTCCCTTGCAACATTTGGTTTTCTATAAAAATTCTATAATATAATATCTTCAACTTCTCAAATTTTATTTTTGTAAAGAAAATAATTTTAATAAACAATTTTTTTTTTCAAATATAAAAATGCATTGCTAAAAGCTGTTAATGTTAATCAACAAAAAAATATTATAATATATATAATATTAATATTATAATATTATATAATATAATATATTTTATATTATAATATATTTTAGCAAATGCAAAAATACTTAAAAAAAATAAATAAATAAAATACTGGGACCAGTAAAAATGTTGAACTACAGAGGAAAAAATTTGTCTGCGCTGAGCCCTGCAAACTTTTAGACTCCACGTTAACAGCACATGCTGATTCCCAATGTCAGGACATTGCAAAGGTGTAGCTTGACCCATTTTTGAAGTAGCGTGAGGGGCTCTTTTACCTGTAATTATATGGCAGAGTGTGTCGGGATCCATGATCACACAAGTCTGTGAGGACAGCCAGGCGAGTTCAGCAGCTGCGAGGTCTGAAACAATGCTTATTGATGCAGCAGTCATGTGACTGGCACAGTTTCAAAGCATATCCTCTCCACCCAGAGATCATCAGCTGCATAATACCAACAGCTGGAGACTGGAGCTGCTCAAAGAGGCGTCACTTTCTTCCCCTCCCTCCCATATTTAATTCGTCAGGATGACTTGCACCGCCTCCACACTTCCTTGAACTCCGCCTGAACTCCTGGCGCTTTTGCTGCAAGAGCACAGCAATAGAACTGCATTGTTTTGTTAGCACTCATCTTGCATTCACACATCTGGATGCTCGTGAAGGGAAGCCAGTAAATATTTTTTTGCAGCGCTAGAAACAGCTGGACCTCCTGCTGCACATCTCAAGGTTGTCATTTAATCAGAAGGAAGACTGGGACGGTTTCCAGATTTTAGCATGATTTAGTCATATTCACCTCATTTGCATCTGACAGCTTTTCACTTTTGTTTGTTTGCTTTTTGTTTGTCACCCGCACAGCTGTTGCTAATGAGCAGAACTCAGTCACAGATTATCAAGTTTCTGTATAAAAATAGAAATCTTACATCATTTTACACATATATCATTCTACAAGTTTCTTTAATGGCAGTTTGCAAAATTTAAGCAAATAATGCTCTTCTCATCAAGAGCCATTTTTTGGGGGGAAAATGAATAATTATAAATACGTGAATGTTTCTGATCAAAAGTTTATAATAATTAAAATTTTAATGGTTTTGAGATGTCTCATGCTCACTAAGGCTGCATTTATTTGATTAAAAATACAATAAAAACTGTAATATTGTGAAATATTAGAAATTAAAATAACTGTTTTCTAGTAGAATATATTTTAAAATGTAATTTATTCCTGTGATTACAAAGTTGAATTTTCAGCAGCCATTACTCCAGTTTTCAATGTCATATGATCTTTCAGAAATCATTATAATATGCTGATTTGGTACTCAAAAATAAATAAATAAATACATACATAAAAAAATAAAATATTATTATTAAAGTTGAAAACAGCTGTGCTGCTTAATATTTTTTGTGGAAACTGATATTTTTTTTTAGTATTCTTTGCTGAGTAGATAGTTTAAAATAAAATAATTTATTTGATATCGAAATCTTTTGTGACATTATACATTTATTTATGAGAATTAAAAAAAAGGTTATTTATAGGTTTATATAGGTTAAAATATTACATCATATTTTTCAACCCCTCTGCTCTAATATGTCATATAAAGAGCAGTTTAGCTTGATCCGATCAATTTCTGAAGAATAAAATCATTGGGTGGCACAAGACAAACCTACGTATTTTGGAATGATAAATATCATGTTTCAGCCGTCACAATATGGATGCAAAATAGTTCGCAAATGTGGCTTTGTACTCAAACTACCCAAAGTTTACCCAAATTCAATGTGTCTCTGCAGGTAAGGTGTTAAACACGGATCTGCGTCATTACCTCAGCCTGCAGTTCCAGAAAGGCTCTTTGGACCACAAGCTCCAGCAGGTGATCAGAGATAACCTGTACCTGCGCACCATTCCCTGTGAGTACCACACACATTCACACATCTGACCTCACTCAGATCCTCAGAACTCATTAAATGTATTAGTGCAGGTCATACTCAGATGATTCTGCCATGACTCTGGCTGCTCAGACAATAATTATGATGTCAGTAACACTTCTTCCGTCCGTAATTTCAAAGGGTGGTATGATGGGTGCTGTGAACACTTTAGACTGGTTGTATTAGAGTCAGCATTGTAGCTGTGTATGAAATTGCTCCCGGTTTCCCATATAGTGCACTGTGTGATGAACAGTAGATGAAATTATTACAGGCAATCACTGCTTCCGGGTTTTTCAGTCAAGCAGCTTTTAGTGATCGCATTGAGCAGTATTGCAGGTCTGATGGTCTGTTAAGCAGTATATAATGTAATATTGTTCATTTATTTTAATTGTTTACAAAACAACCCAGATATATGCATGTCTTAATCATTGCTGAAATACACATTTCACCACAAAAGTTCTTTCAAAGACATACATTATTAGTGTTGCATGATTTTTGTTCACTAAATAGCCAATGCATGCCATGGTAGATAATTTGTTTTTTATTTTGTACTGTTCTCTGAGGTCCACTTTGTACATCAAAAAACATCATAATTTAGAAGTAATAGACTATTTTCAGTCCTGTTTTGACCCCCCTCATCTAAATGCTCCGTTTGAATAGTCTTGGCGGATTGTAGACTCGGAAGGAAATGCCCACTGCTATGATTGGCTAACAGTTGTCCTTCACAGATGTTTATTTAGGATAAAAACTCATAAATACTCAGTACATATCAAATGATCTGTAATAACAGACAAAGCAATAGTGATCACGTAATGAAAACAGTTACTCATTCTACTGTTACATTCTTCAGTTACTCAGTCTTCATAGCATCGTCTTGTAGTTTCAGTCTTTCTAAAATTCCTGCATTGAATTGTGCCTTGTTTGTAAATGAATCTACTGTATTGAACTGAACAAAGGACCAAGTTCTTACTGACACTTCATTAAAAATAAAGTTTATCGTTTGGTTTCTGCGTAGACCTGCGTTTGCCTCTCTCGTTATTTATACTACATGCACGAATCGGTGGGCGGGGCTAAACAGGCAGCGATGTGGAAGCAGGCGTTGATCATCTTCTGCGGAGGCGTTGTTTAGCCACACTATTATGTCATAAAGTGGCACATTCCACAACCTGTCATTTCGGCAGGCTGCCTTCAATATAAGCTGTTTTTTTTTAAAATACGAGAAAGTTTTGAGTTCTGAAACTTACAGGATGTTTTCATAGCACAATGACCTCTTATATATCAAAAGATAAAGGGAATTTTTATTTCTCAGTTCACGACCCCTTTAAAAGGTGAAATTGGTTTTATTAGGGCAGATGTGATCTGAGAACTGGAATCCGAAGCATGATCTGTGTAAAAAATATATTTGTCCTCGTCCACTAAACAAAGCTGGAAATGATGTTTCAAACCCACAGCACTTTTTGGTCATTTTCAGCTGAATTTAAATGAGTGTCTAATCTAAAACAACTCTTGAGAACTCAGAAGTGCTGGTGCCGAGTGCTAGTTTGAACGCAGTAATTTCATCTAAAGGGAATGTTGAAAGAGTTAGTAGACCCAGCATGTGTTTTCTAGGGTTATTCACATGCTCTTCCTCTCCATTCTGCCCTCACCTGGTAGGACAGACTCTTCACCCTGCTGAGAGTCATGAGTCACAGCATTCCTTCATTCTTAAAGCTGTTCACAGCAATGATGATGACTATAATTCTAACTCTAGAGTTTTAATATTCATTCTACTTCTATGAGAATAGAGAATTCCATACCACAACTACAATGATAACAACACAGAGAAACAATGTCATTGGAATCACTTTCAGAATGTTTTTTTCCCAGCTGATGAACAATAAAAACATTGACATCCAAATAGAATTTACTGAAGAGCTTAAGTATTTAAAGAGGCAGAAGACAGAACTCCAGTGCACACTTATTATAAATAGAATGCTATCGTCTGTTAATGTGGATGGTAATATAGTTACCATTACATTTATTATTCTTGGTGTGATTCCTGCCACATGCCTGCTTTAACAAGCAGATGCCAGAGGCTGTTGATGCCTGCTTGAGGACAGTTTATTCCTTCTCTCCCTCTTTCCCTGTTTCTTTTGTACCAATTTCAGTTTCCATACTTCCAACGTCTGTACTATTTGAGCTAATGTCACATAATCATGATCGATTAAACCTGTTGGGTAATGTAGAATTACTTGCCAGTGTTGGCTCAGTAATTTCTTGGCAACAGTTTTCAGTTACAGACTGTCTGGAACAGACAACCATGTTTTTTCTTAACAACATCAATGCCAATAAACCAGTATGTAATCACGGAATGAGTTTTGCTCTTTTGTTGTGCAGAATACAATCTGTGGTCTGGCCTCAAACCAGTGAATTAGTGAAACATATGCTTTAATTACTCGCACATCTTTAATTAGTGCTTTTTTTCTCTCGGGCTGTGGCGTAATCTTTTAATTAGTGCTGTTTGTTAAGGCACTTATCATCATTAATAT